>CAUYRH010024736.1:0-26858 GCA_963574655.1 Perodicticus potto | reverse complement strand
TCTTCTTCATGAAGTCTTTCCCCAGGCCGATATCTTCCAGTGTTTTTCCTATGCTTTCTTTCAGGATTTTTATTGTGTCATGCCTTAAATTTAAGTCCTTTATCCATCTTGAATCAATTTTTGTGAGTGGAGAAAGGTAAGAGTCCAGTTTCAGTCTTTTCCATGTGGATATCCAGTTCTCCCAGTACCGTTTATTGAATAGGGAGTCTTTCCCCCAAGGTATGTTCTTGATTGGTTTATCGAAGATTAGGTGGTTGTAAGTTGTTAGTTTCATTTCCTGGGTTTCTATATGATTCCAAATGTCTATGTCTCTATTTTTGTGCCAGTACCATGCCGTCTTAATAGTTATTTTAAAAAAAAAAAAATGTATTCAATATGTCAGGTAAATCTGGTCATCTTTGATAGGAGTTCCACGACCAATTTGAAGGGAAAGTCTTAAGAAAAAATACTTTAAACATATTTCTTTTCTGGTTTTGACCACTAGCTAACCTATTTTTGAAAAAGTCATTTTTTTATGTTTCTCTGAAGCAAGGATCTCATAATTCAAAAATTGGTTATTTTTCTACCAGTGCCTAATGGGAAAGTTTTCAATTTGCTAATGGCATAGTATGTAAAATAGCCTTCTTGTAGAAAGAACTTCTAAAATAGTAATGTTTTTGACATTTGTATCACTGTGAGAGGAGGTAAAGTTTTTTGAATATCACTAAGAATGTATCTGATAGACAATATTAATTTAAGAGAAGAGAGAGAAAGAAGGGACAAACGGATATGGGAGTTATTACTTTTGAGGAAGTGGGTAGGGAGATGTGCCAAAAATACTCCTCACTATATCCAAACCACAAAGGTTTACTAAACAGAAATTTAAATCAAAAGGCAAACAGGATGTTCATCTGGGACACATTTTTGGACACATACTTTTAATACCACATAAAAGCTGCACCATCCAGATAGGCAAGCAATAAAATATAAACAAATAATAACAACAAAAAAACAATAAAGTAAAAAGTGAAATTGGATGATGGCCTTCAACACAGAGCACTTACTCAGTGAATTGCCTGGCTCACAGACAGAGCCATTTACTCTGAGGAAGAGGAGGGGCAGGTTCTGTAGGCCTGTGTTTTCTCACAATGGAAGAAGTATAATAGCAATCTGGTTTTAGGAAACAGTGAGCTTTGGCAGCATCCACTTTCTGGATTTCTTAAACTATCTATTTATACTGAAGTGGAAACTTATTAGAGCCAGCACTTTAGTATCAGATCAGCTGCAGGAAAGCAAACAGAGAAAAAAGTGTTGGTACATATTGTACTCTGAACATTATGAAACAAGAAACGAAAAATAATTCCTATGCACTACCTAACTAGTCATCCTATCACAAGCACAAAATGATAATGTCATTACCACTCAGAATACTTGGGAATTTAGATGTAAGAAGTCTTTTTTAAGATAAGAAAAATAGAGGATGCTATAGTAACATAAAACTGTTGCATTTTTTACATAATTGGGAAACTTTTAGGGTACCGTACATTTCTTTTTTTCAATTTTTGATTTTAAAGTTTTTGAATTACAAGTAAGAAGTAGTTAGGCACCTATAAAATTCATTACTTGAGTCTCATGTGTTATAATATAGCAAATTCTCATCATTTAAATTCTCCACACTCTTAAGACAGAGAATACTCAAAGTCTCAAGCCCAGTAACAATGGCTGGGTCTCCTCTCCAAGTTTGGATAAACCCTGGCATATGCCATCTACCATATTTCCAAATTAAGTTTCTGTTATTTGTTGATTTCTACATTGAATATAGAAGTCAAAAATATGTATATGCCACTTACATTTTTCCCCCTAGATTAATTTGAGAGATCAGAAATTAAAACTTTTAAGTATTTGGTTGTTTAAACATTTGTTTTAAGATTTATTCTGCTGTATTCTTAAAAATTAAGATGAAAACATAGTTAAAGTATGAGAAGTTATTTTTGATAGTGACCAAATCATATGTTTTATATCTGGTGAAAAAAGAGAATGGATTTGGGAAAGGATGAGCTTATGAGACATAATGATTTCAGAGAAGTAGATTATTGTTATTTAGTGATAAATAATCTTAGAAGTATTTGAAAGTTATAATCCAATTATAGCACAAGAATATGGGGAAAGAGGCAAGGGAGGAGAGGGGAGGAGAGAGGATGGATGGACAGAGGGTAAATGGTGGGATCACACTTATGGTGCATCTTAGAAGGGTATAGGTGAAACTTACTAAATGCAGAATACAAATGTTTTCCTACAATAACCAAGAAAATCCCATGAAGGTTATGTCAAACAGTTGGATGAAAATATTTCAGATTGTATATGAAGCCAGCACATTGTACCCATGATTGCACTAACGTACACAGCTATGATTTAATAAAAAAAAAAAGAGAAGTATTTGAAAATTGCATTATTTCTATAAAAAATGGCAGTTTGTTTTATATAATTTTTATATATTTTTAACATACTTTTTACTTTCCTAAATAGAATGGAGATTGAACTACCATGGTTTACAAAATAATTAGAGCCATAAAATACTTTAAAGCATAGAATGGTACATAAATATTGATTTAAATCCAAGAGGAGCATTGTGTTCCATTGCATTAAAATAAATATACGACATTGCCATTCATTCTCAACTGGCTTACCATGTATTTTGTCCTTAACAGTTTCATTCTCAGGCATCGTTTTGGAATTTGAATTATTTAAAATATCATTAGACTTTATTTTCCTTTAATGCTTTGAAACTTTGAAACTTTGCTTTGCTTTTCATTGATTAATGCACTTATTTGTTCTTGAAATTTGGAAGGTTGCCCAGAAAGTTTTGTTGTTGAAAACTACCTTTAGTAGTTTTATTCTGTTGTGTAACATATTGCCACAAACTTAGCCAATTAAAACATAACATATCCCCACTGAATGGGCCTGGTGTGGGTGTTTGACATACCTTTGTGTGTGGAACATAATGACAAGATGGACTCAACTTAACAAATTCACGTATTTTGACCTGGTTGTTTAACCTGAAATAAAATATAATAATAGTAATAATAATCATAATCATCATCATCATCACATATCTATTATCTCACAGCCACTGTGTGGGTCAGAAGTCCAAGTACACTTTAGCTGGGTCCTCTACTCAGGGTCTCATGAGGATGATAAAAACAAGGTATGGGCTAAGCTACATTCCTTTCTGAAACAAAGGGCCTATGCCTAACTTATATGAGTCCCAGAAGAATTTGCTATCTTGTGGTCGTAGAACGGAGTTTCCCATTTTGTTGCTGACTGTCAACTGAGGCTACTCTCAGCTTTTCATGGCCACCAAGATGCCCAGGGAAGTGACCCTCTCTCATGTCCTCTCATGCATCTTATTTTTCCAAAGCCACAAGGGAGAAGTCTGGCTCTAGTCTGCTAAGAGAAGTCTTATATAACATAGTACAATCATGGGCGTGACATCCTGCCATCTTTGCCACATTCTACTGGCTAAAACCAAATGATAGGCCCATCCCATGCTCCAGGGGGAGAGTATGATATGGGGCATAAGACCAGAGGATGTAGAGCGAGGGGCCATTGTTAAATCCTAACTGCAGCGTATAGTTATTTCTATTGCTTTGATATTTTCAAAAGATACTCTTATTAAAAAATATTTTAAGCATTCAAAATCTTACCACACATTTGGGAAATGTTTACTTGCTGAAAGTTATTAGTATCTTAATTTTAATTTGATATAACAAAAATTTCAAGTTACAGTAAAATAAATGTAATTGATATAAATAAATGAAATCAATTAGTTAATATCCATATAAATGGCTACATGGCACTTAGAGAATGAAAGGTGCAGATACAACTGAGCCCCCTACAAAATTAAGAAATCGTACCAAAAATATTTGGTTCATATAATATCACCTAACAATAGCATTTTTACTTTAAAAGTGATATATTGAAGCTTTCCTCTCTGCACCACTTTGAAATTTAGTTCTTTTTAGCATCTTTTAAAGCAAATGAGATGTTTCTCATTTCTTTTTTTATTTATTCATCTAATAAGTTATGTACTGAGTCTCTTCTGTATTTCAGGCTTTTGATTAAGTTTTGAGAATGTAAATGAAAGAATAGTGAACAGTTATACCTCTGCCAGTCACTAACAGTATAACATGCGACAAATTGCTTAACCGCTCTGAGCCTTAGTTATTCAACTTTCAAATATATATGTATGGCTCTGATACCATTTCAAGTGATGGCAAAATGATATTTAGTTTTTACGATGTTCCAGTCATTCAGGCCTGAATATCCTGAAATAGACTGCATAAGGAATGGCTTTTGAAAGTCATTAGTGAGTAAAACTATTATCAGAGATAACGCTGTTATTGTTAACAAGAGTGCACAGAAAGACACAGGAGTGTGTAAAATCTGAGATGAGTTCTGATGCATGAGTGAGTGTAAGCCAACAGTGCAAGATGAATTTAATAGTAAATGTAAACAAGTGCATGAGAGAGCATGTCTGTTAGGGAACTGCAAATAAATCAGCTGGATGAATCATACATAGGCAGTGTTGTATGGTAATGAAGCCTCTAGATAAGCACAGGCCAGATCAAAGCTCAGTTTGCATCTTGAAAGTAATGGGGCACAGCAAAGAAAGGTTAAGTGAGGAATAACAAAGTTACTGCTATGCTTTTGATAGCTTACTCCGCAGGTGGGAAATGTAGAGAAGAAACCCCAAGCTGATGAGTTTAGAAGGCGATTGCAGTAAGCAGGACAAAAGGATAAAACAGGGCCGGTGAGATGGTAAGGGTGGGATAGATGTGAGATACGAAGGACACAGCACATCCAGGACTCCGTGGCTAATAGGAAATGGGACTTGAGGGAAAAATAAGTCAATACGGTCAGCCTTTTCATTATCCTGTAATGGAAATGGAGGGGCAAGAGAAGGTGAGAGAGGAAAGGAAAATGAGTTTAATATGGGAAATATTACTTTGCACTTCAGAATACTCTTTGGAACACACTAGGGGAAATTTCCAGCAGATAATTTGATATGTAATTATAGATCTTTCGAGAAATGCACTTGCTAAAGTGTAGATTCAGGAATGTTTCTATCTCTAGAATATTTGAAAGTTTATCCAGAGGAAGTATATATAATATAAAAGGAAAAGAAGAATGAGATTGTAAAGAGATATTTAAAGTGTTTCAGGGGCAATGGAGTCCATAATGACCCTAAAAAATATTAGCCAGAGTTCTTGGATAAAAAGCAGGCTACAACTTGAACTGGTGAAAGAAACTCAAGATAGAAGTAAGGCATCACATACTACATGCTACAGAGAGACAGAGTAAGAATAAAGACCTAGAAGGAGACTATTCACAACACGTGTGATGACCTTGGCATGGAGCAGTTTCTGCAATAGGAGCTGTGGATCAGTGGTCCGAGAAGCAGACATAGAGGACTCGTGGGAGAAAGGGTAGTCACGCCTTCAACACATCTAGTGATGAGAGTCTGGTGATGACAAGAAATAGCGCAGTGTTTAAATGCAAAAATAAAATATGTGCAAGGTTTTCTCAAGGTTTGCACATAATTAATGATTTACTCATGCACTATATAAATAGAAAAAAAAGCAGAGTCCAAAGCTTAGTGATCAATGGGTGGGCGATGGGGCTGGACTGCCTGGGTTTGAATACCAGCTCTACCACAGACTGGTTAATTAATCTTTAGCACAAGGTTACTGATTCTCCCTATACCTAAGTTTCCTCACCTGTAACCTGTAGATAGTAATAGGATCTATTTTCTTAATATTGTTTAAGAGAATTAAACAAGGTGAATAACACATGCAAGGTGCTTAAACCACCAGGGGTATCCAAAATGTGGCCTGTGTCCACATGCGGATTATTTGAAGTGCGTTTTGCAGATCTGTGGTGTCAAGTAGTGTGAAAACTGTGCATAGTCCTATTTTTTGCTTATCAGCTTTCATTAGCGTTTGTGTATTTATCGTGTGGCCCTCACAACTCTTCTTCCAAAGTGCAGTAGCCAAAAAAAAAAAGTCAGACACCCCTGTTAGTAGCACTGAATACATTTGACTCCTAGTAATTAGGGTTCCTAGTGACCAATGATTAGTTTAAGCAGAAAAGAAGATTAACAATGCATGCTAGGGAACTCCTAAAATCTCTGAGAGGGTGACAGCGTCAAGCTTGGAAGCCACACATTAAGAAACATTAACAACCAAACAGGGTTACTTTTGTGTGGGTGTGTGTGCAGATTTTGGCCAGGGCTGGGTTTGAACCCACAACCTCTGGCATATGGGGCTGGTGCCCTACTCCTTTGAGCCACAAGTGCTGCCCAAAACAGGGTTACTTTAGTGACAGCACTCTGGCTTTGGTGCTCAGCACTGACAATGATACTGAAGCTTGCCCTGATGTTGCTGGAGACCCACAGCTCATGCCAATGAGAGCAGGGCCTTTGGTTAGAAGCTCCATCTCAGCTGTCTCCAAAGAACTAAACGCTTCTGCTGCTGTGTTTGCAGCACTTTGCCCGCTTTTGAATTAAAATCTCATCTGAGCCCATCAGATAAAACATTGCACACCAATAAGAAGGAAGGCTGAGAGAATCAGTTCTGGCTTCCTTAGGCTCTACTTGAAACACAGCGAACTTTCCAGATACAAGAAAGGTATTTCACAGATTTTTGGCATTTGAAAACATATGATAAATATCCACCATCTCACCTCACTGGTTAGTGGAGGCAAAAGCGTAACTTAAACTTGCCAGATAAATGTACCTCATAGGTTGGTCTAAACCATTTATTAGATATCAAACAGCCTTGCGGATAAAGGAACAATCAAAAATTCAATTTCCCATCAAAACTGTTCTTTCAGTTCCCTTTTTCTTCTCAAGACAGCATCTGGGCTGGGAGAAAACATACCCCTCGCGGAATGCACAAAAGTGTCCCTCCGACATTACGCTCTCCCGCACGCTGACTCCTGGAAGGATTTGCACATGTGCCACCTCCCAAGATTCCAAACAGCAAGTGGAATCAACCTTGCTCTGCTTCTGGCTTTTCTGCTGCTTCATAACATGCGCCACACTTGGAAATGTGGCCTTCGAAGGGGCAGTAGAATGCTCAGGTCATCGCAAACTTTCTTCACCCTGGCCTTGGCTCCAAGAGCGCCTCCTCCTCTCACTGTTTTGGTGACGTATCCTGACTTTTCTTTATCCGTGGTGAACAGAAAATACCTATAGCCCCAAAGCCAAACACTTAATACATCAGTGGGAGTTAAAGCGTTTTAGATTTTTTTTTCCTCCCAACCAAGCTTGGCTTTTAAAATTTTAGTCATGCTGTAGACATAGATATGTTATTCTGGCATCAAAAGCTGCATAGCGACTGCTTCTGACTCTATGCAGTCCAGAGCCAACAATTCCAATTTTCCCAAAGTCAAACAGATGACTGTGGCAGAACAGGGCAAAAGTGGTATACTGGAAATGCAAAAAGAACACTCATCTCTTTTAAATATGTTGCTGTGATTTTACATAAAAGAGACTTATTATGCTTATACATATTTACTCCATGTACCACGAGTAAAAAGTAGGTGGATAGGGGAACGTGAAGTCAACCACAGAAAGCTAATTCATAGGGTGAATTGCCCAAAGTGAGGGTAGAGTATAAAAGCAAAATTAAAAAGATTTGTTTTAAAAGAAGAGAAAACTCTTCCACTCAAACAGAGGAGAAAGACTGGAGGCTTAAATAATAACTTATTGCCAGACTGCCTTCCTTCTGGCAGTATTTTCTGATTCTGTTTTTTTAAATTTTGTAATAGTTATATGATTGTAACAATTAGAAAGTTACAATGTTAAAAATAATGGGAATTCTGTGTAAAGGGAGTGGAAAGGAAGGAGGATGGGAAGAATGGAGAGCTATGATGTACAACAGAGTTACTTTAAATGGAATGCTATTACTTTAAGAGAATTTCCCATCCTCCCATAATCCTTCCTTTAACCAAATTTAAGTCATTTTGTTAGAAAAATAATAACTCTGTCTATTTGTGACACCAGTACAAGTGTCTTATTGTTTTTGCACAGATGAGAACATTAGCCAGACCCATAGTCCCATAAGTGGCCTATTCTCCACATTAGCTGGTTTGGGTTTTAACCAGGACAGATGCCTGGTCTTGTATTTTCTTTCACTGTTTCCTTTTATTATGTTTCCTTTAATGTATTTCTTTTATTCATCTTTAGAGACAGAATATGGCAACCAGATTTTGGAATATTAGCTCATTCAATAAGAAATACATCTTCCTGTTTCAAATGGTGCATCTGTCTGCTCTCAGGAATGTTAAATAATAACAATAGCACAACTACAGAACAGCTTAAGATAGGAAATGAAAACCACCACTGAGTTCTGGAATCTTTGGAAGGACACTCTAGGCAAAATGTAATTAAGTAGTTGGAATTTGTGGTTTAGGCCACCAGGGTTAAAAGTATGCCTCCTGAACAAAGTGCTTTTAGATTTTTCAAAGATCAGAAATATTGGCACTTAGAGCAGGATGATCAGAGCATCCTCCCTCCAGGCTCTCCGTCATAAATATTGATTCTGTGTGTCTTACAGAAGACTGTTCTCTCAGTTAAATCCAGAAAGGAGAAGAGACAAGGGAGAAGAGAGTTCTCTTTGTCCCCCATTCCAGGACAAATACTCCAGGTACTGGAGCAGACATCTTTCTACCTCATCAACTGAACTGGGAAAAAAACAAACACACAATAAATAAACCTGCCACATCGTCACCACTGGTGGAAAGACATTGAAGTGAGAATAGAAGCACAGAAAGGGCCAAATCACCAAAACTATACAATATGAAATGAAGCGAGGTAGTGCAATCATAGAAAAACATCATAAAATGAAACAAGGCTCATTTCTGAAATACCCAGGGGGAAAAATTATTACTCATGTGGTGGTATTATAGGTAAGGTGGGCTAAATAACGCCCCTATCTCCAATCTCTGGAAACTGTGATTGTAACCTTATATAGCTACAGAGACTTTACAGATGTGATTAAGGATCTCAAAAAGAAGAGATTTCCTGGATTATCCGGGTGAGCCATAAACGACATCACAAGTATCCTGATGAGCCAGGTAGGAGGAGACTCGACTACAGACAGAAGAGAAGGCTACAGGATGGCAGCCGAGAAGCAGAGTCCTAAAGTGAAGAACCTGTGTCACCGGCTTTAGAGATCCAAGAAAAGGCCTGCAGATGCTAGAAAAGGCAAGGAAACAAATTCTCTCTTAGAGCTCCAGAGGGAATGTGGTGCTGCCAAAACCTGGATTTCAGCCCAGGGAAACCCAGTTAGTATTTCTGATGTCCTGAACTGTACGAGAATAGATGTGTATTGCTTTAAGCTGCACAGTTGGTGGTAATTTGTTATAACAATGATCAGGAACTAGTACTGTATAATAATTGCAATCCATAAATACAGTAGAATAAGTATCCTGACAATTCTATAAATCACTGAACCCATGTCTGAACTTTACCATTGTAGTGCATGAAAATGTGTCCCTGCTCATGCCCGAGGATGCTTCAGAATAGAATAAGGGCATTTACAACAGTATTATTATCTAATCTAAAGTATGATTACCTTCACAATAGCTTAATCTGGAAAAATGATACCACAATATGTAAAATCTTTTTCTCTGCAAGGTAACTCTAAAGAAACAAACACAATGCTAAGAAAATATAAACAAAATGAAAACCATAAGTAAATGGACCTGAAACTCTTCTAGACTACATGCTTTAGAACATATGAGAATATGAGCACAAAATTAAAATAATTCAGCAAAGTTGATCAATTATTTTTCTGTATCTTGTTAAATAAGTGAAAGTGTTACCCAGTGAACAGTTAGCTTAATTAATATTGAGATAATTAAAAATATCATATAAACTCATTTTCTAAATGAGACCATTAGAGTTAGTCTTTTGATATAAATACTTCAAGGCCATATATAGATATGACATTTTTTCAAGGATCCTAACAAAAAAACAAAAAGTACTATAAATAATAGTAAATAGAAAAAAAGTTAACTGTCAAGAAAAATTCTTAGGTATTTAGAAAACTAAGGATAAACAGCTCTTTCATCCTACAAAACCCAGAATATAGCAAACATGTAGGCTTAATTATAAAGAAGACAAGCTCAGAAAAAAAGTCAGAATGGAGGAAGAGATTTATAGAGGAAAGAAAGAAAAAAAATGTTCACATAGGCCACAAAGGGAATAATGGTTTGAGAAAAATACATTAAAAAATCAATAAAATGAAAACAAATTTTTTTTAATAAAACAAAACAATTAAAATTGCCTTTCACAGTGGTGCCTGTAGCTCAGTTAGCACGGTGCTGGCCACATACACTGAGGGTGGCAGGTTCAAACTCAGCCCGGGCCTGCTAAACAACAATGACAACTGCAACCAAAAAATAGTCGGACGTTGCGGCAGGCACTTGTAGTCCCAGCTACTCGGAGACTGAGGCAAGAGAATCGCTCAAGCCCTAGACTTGGAGGCTGCTGTGAGCTGTGATGGCACCGCACTCGACCTGGGGCCACAGCTTGAGACTCTGTCTCAAAAAAAAAAAAAAAAATGCCTTTTAGGAAATTGAGAAGAAAAAGTCTCAAGATAATAAAAACAAGGTCAAAGCAAACGTTTTAAATCCATGAAGCAAAGAATCCTATGGATTGCACACTGACATTACTGGAGCAGCCCCCTTCCTTTCCCTTTCTCCCTTCCTCTTTTCCTTTTTCTTTCCCTCCCCTTCCATCTTCCACACCTTCTTCCTCTAGCTCCTCCCCCTTCTTCTCTCCGTCTTTCCCCTCTTCCCCAGGTGCCTCCCCCACTCCTCGGCCAGCCCGTTCCCATCCCCCCCTCTCTCCTGCTCTTCCTTCTCCTTCAGTCTCTGTGCTTTGACGAGCCTCCCTCCTTTTCCCGACTTATCCGCTGCCTTCTTCCTTCTTTGCCCCCCTTCTCCCCTTCTTTCTTCCCCCTCGTATTCCTACATCAGTCTGTGCATTCTCTGTCACCCTCCTCCTTCTCAACCTTCCCTCAAACCTTTCCTCCGAAACACCTATCCTCTTTTTATTTAGCAAATTCCTCTACACTGTTCATTCTCTAACATTTCTGAACATTTCCCTTCTGTTATGACCAAAACTTATGATTTCTTTGGAGTTCCCTTCTCTCTGGCCCTCTCATGTGGTGACGATTCCAAATCTCTATGCCAGCTCGGTTCAGACTCCCCCAAACGGAGATGCTACATGGGTAGTTGGATATATGAGTCTACTGAGCTAGGCAGAGAGATTTGGATTCTATTTGATCATGAGTGGACCACTGAATCTCTCTATCATTTCAATCCTATTTACTTGCTAGTCTGTCAGAATAACTCCAAAATATAGCCTGAATTCTTCAAGATCTTACTTTCTCCTCTCTGCAATCCTTGTCCAAACCACTGTCATCTCTCGTTAGACTTCTGCTCCTTGACTAGTTTCATTCTCCACAGACCAACCACAATCTCCTACATCCCTTCTCAAACCATTCTCTACACAGGAGCTAGAAAGATGTCTTAAAATGATAAATTTGCCAAACACAAGCACACTATATTTTAGATGTATCTACCAGATGCCAACATAATGGATGGGTAATAAAAATAGAAATAACTTTTTCTTTTCCTCAGTGACATTAAATAAATAGTTAAATCTTTTCATTCATTTGGCCACTTGGACAATATAGGTTTTGTCTGAGGGTTGTAAATATGGTGACATTTAAGAAACTCAACTTCAATTGATTTAGTCAGTGGAAAACAATCTGTCTTGTCTTGGCTCTTCTTTTTAACAATGTACAGACAGGTAATTCATGTTTTTGTCATTGTTTTCACCCTTTTTATTTTACTTGTCTGTTTTTCAGATTTAATTTATCAGTCAATTGTACTGGATCAAGTAAAACCTCCATAATTAACCAATTTGACATTTTATTTTATATAAGTTTCAACTATGTACATATGTTTAATATACAGTAGAACCTCCAAAGGTAACCACGTCCCTACATTGACCACCTCCTTAAACTGACTTAATTTTCATAGACTAGGCATATACCACAGGTACTCAATGTAAGTTCCTTATGTTAACCACCTCTAAATGTTGCCAAGTTTGTTACAGTCCTTTCTGTGGTCAATTTACAGAGGTTCTACTGTGTTTTCCTTAATCATATCCCTGAATATCATTTTCAGTGATGCAACTAAATTTATTTCAACATGAAAGGAGTTCATTCCACATCAATTGGATCACCACTACTTAATCCCTAAAAGACTTTTTATTTATTTCTCTCCACTGACATTATTTTACTTCAGATTCCCACACATTCTCATTCAGTTTAATAAAAGTTCCCAAATAATCACTCTTTGCTGCCTTTTCTTCAATTACTAATTTTCTCCCTTAGTTTCAGAGTAACCTTTGGGATCACAGAGTCATTTCTGTCTGGTAACCTTCAGTCAAACTATATTGCGCTTAAGGTAAAATTTGCATCTCTGTGTTTTCTAAGAACCTTTATGAATAATATCTGACATTTCTCTCCAGCCTCATCTTTTTGCCATTCTTCAGTTTAACTCAAAACACTCCAACATTCTCTAAATTCATGGTTTTTCCTGGCCTCTGCACAGATATTATCTGCCCCAAAATACTTCTTTAAAATAAAATAATCCAGTGGGAGTCTCCAGGAGATGAATCTGAGATGGAGTTATCTGGCTAGAGCAGACTTAAAACCATAAATACAGATAAAGTTACTCATAGAAAGTATTTAAAGAAGAGGTTGAGGATGAAAATGCAAGGAACACTGTTGCTAATAGCAAAGGGAATGAGAAAGTGGGGAAATGTCCTTCAGTGAATATTAAGTTTCTATTATGCAAGATGAATGAGTTCTGGCATTAAGAAGAGTTTTCCACCATACTGCTTATAAACTGAGACTGAGATAAGTGTTCGTAAACCATCCAAGAAAACTACGTAGTAGATCCTTCGGAAGCCAGACTCAGGAGCCAATCTGGGTTTCAAGGTACAGAGTTACCTTAGATAAGCTATTCAACGCATCAGACCCTTAGCTTTTTTTATCAGTAAAATGAGGATAATCAATTTTATAGTTGTGGAGATTAAATAAAGCAATATTTTTAAAATGCTTAGCACAGTGTGTGGCATGTAAATTCAGCTGTTATCTTACAAACCTGATCTCATATGCCAATTTCTATTAAATTTCTGATTTATTGAGAACTAGGAAAAAATACTAATCAATAAAAGCCAGAAAGTTTCAGGACATTCATTCAGCAAGATTCTGCCTAGACAACAAATATTTTGAAATAAAATTTTTGCAGTGGGTGGAACCAGTTCTCATGCTGTCATCCCTGCCCACAACCTCATGTACTAGTTCCTTCATTGCCAGAAAATAAGATTTGCTCTTACACAGATTTGGTCATTGACTTTGATTCCAAATCTTGTTGACGTGTTTACTTCTTAGAATACCTTATTTGTGATTGGTCAACATAGGTCTGTTTTTTGCCATGGGTGTCCAGAAGCCATTGCCATGCCACAGTAAGCACTGAAAGTCTTTCTTTTTTTCATATGTGTCTGTACACATTTTCATATACTAGTTCTCTGATTCTAATGCCCTTTCAATTGTATCTACCCAGTGAACTCCTACATTACTCTTGAAACCTAGATTAAAAATTGCCCCAGACCAAATGTTACCTCTTAGCCTGAGTTAATAATTCATCCTTTGGATGTCAGCACCATCTTTATATGACTTGGAGATGGCATGTCAGAATCAAAGTCTTTTGAATGTCACATATCAGAGAGGCAGAGCCAATCAGGTTTTGAAAATAAATAAGCACAAAAAGAGCTCCCGTGTGTTTCTGCTGTGCATCCCTGTGTAAGAATCTCAGCTGCTGTACGACATCTGTAAGTACTGACTTTTAGTTTTTAAAGTTCTTCTCTGTTAGACCATTTGGTCTCTGAAGAAAATGATTTGGTTCTGTTTTTTTGTGTTCCCCAAATCCAATATAATTCTATATAAAAGGCACTCTGTAAACTTCTATTTAATAAATGAATAAATAGAAGCTAATTTCAGTTCATAATAGAGTAATTGCTTGAATATGGGGTTATTATTGCACAATTCAAAAGAAAATCTGTAGTCTTTCCAATATATATTTAGTTAAAAATGCATAAATGGAGACTTTTTGTCCTAATTTGACAACTAAAATCTGAAATTCGCAAATTACTCCACAAAAGTTACTTTCACAGTAATTAATACAAAGGATCATTAGCTGCCTACCTTGCGTTAGGCTGCTGTTGACAGATATTATTGTTGACCCTGTGTAATGACTATAGGGACAGAGAGCAAGACCTCAACCCACACAGGTTGGGGATAAAAATAGATGGTGTGGTCCAAGAAGTCATTATGAAATGAGGTTCTTTGAATAAATTTTTACTTTGAAATGTTTTTCAAATCACAAGCTACTGCATTTGATGACTTTCCTTTTTTCTCCTCTTTTCCTTCGAAAGGAGCCACATCAGCTCTACCTATGGGCTGCATTCAGTGATAAAGTATAAATAACAACATATTAATAAATTAAGGTGTAATTGGCATTATCTTCAAATATTAAAGTCTAAAATTGAGTATCTGCTAATGGAGAGACTGAGAATTTCTTACAGTATTGGTTAGTACTCATATAAGGAAATGAGCACCTTCATGTAAATCAGCATGAGGTTTCTGGGACAAAAGTCTCCAGTAGAAGAGCAATATGGATTTATGGAACCTGTAACCCTTCCAGAGAAGAATCTGGAAAAAAATAAAACGACTTCCCAATATCTGTCAAATGGGGCCTCAAATCATAATTTGAAGAGTATTAGGGATGATATATACAAGCTAGAAAACTGTGGGTTACATTTCTATTTATACTTATTAATTATGCAATAAACAAATGCAATTTTATAAAGTGGACGCACATATTGCCAAACTAAGTCTTTTACTGTTTTTATAAAGTTCTGATTTGTTGGTCCCTCTTTCATAAGATTAGAAGAGCTACCTTAATTAAGTGACCTCATTTGACAATTACTATCATTATTCCAGTGACCAGCGTAGGCCGACCAGTTAGGCAGAACATTTAAAGAATAAAACCCAAACAAAGCCTGTAGCAACTGGGGTGTGCCACAGGGAGGGTTATTATTTTAAGTAATATGAAGAACCTAAAGAGATGGAAAAAGTAGAAGGCATTTTGTAAAAATATAACAAAACACCCCTTGGTGGCACCGTCCAGCCACTCTAGCATCTGCAGATGTGTATTTGAAGATATTATAGAAAAAATGAAGAGTTTAATAACCAAACACAAAAGCTTAATTTTGTGTAACATTTCTCTTTTTTTAGTCCAACAATAGTAATGGAATAAACGAAAAGAGGTTTTTTTGTTGTTGTTGTGTGATTGGTTTGGTTTTTTGCTTTGTTTTTTACTTTGTTTTCTTAATCTTTGGTTATATAGACTTATAGCTAATTTTTCCTATATTATTCTTCAATTTTACCATCATAAGAAATTACGAATTCTTCAAATTAGCAATTGTGTCTTTTAATTCTCCTGCATCACAGCAACACCATCCTTATATACCTATATATCCCTGTATGGTAGATTGGCAGGAATTTTTCAGGACAAAATTTTGATTTTGGCTGTGGGGTCATACTTTAATCACTTGGCAATATTTGGTAATATTTAGAAACATACGGATTAAAAGTGGCAAAATCAATAGGAAGAGAAATGAAACAAGAAGCCCACTTTATGTTTTGGCTAAAAACAAATGGATTACCCTGTAAATAGCGTTTCTTAAAATAAATGTTTTAAAAGTAACTTGTAGCCCTTCCTAAAGGCATGAATTTGTTTGGAAGGATTAAAAGCTTCTAAGAATAGTTTGTTCTCTTCAAGTGCCTGTCCCAGTGATGTTACTGGGTATGCCGAAGGCTCAGGTCAGGAGGCACAACTGAGCTTTGTCATGCAAGGAATGGCCGCAAGTCACCCTACTTGTCAAACTGAATTTTCCTCTCTAAGTTAATGTATTGCTTAATTTTCAGGGTAATTGCCTTCATTTCATTTTTTTTTAAATATCTTTTCACAACTTAAACACCAGTTACTAAACACAGAGATCTCTTAATTTGTCCAAAGTTGTTAAAGAAAATAAATGAATGTGCACTACATACTCACAGAAATACACACACAGAGTCCAAAAACTAAATCAAGACATTTTTCTCTGGTAATAACACACTAAACAAATTCAATAGGTATGCATTGTAGATGGCAAAGATTAAGTGGTAGGCATCCATGGGACACTGGACACGACATTAAATAGCATTTCAGTATGGAAGATGGACATTGCAGAGAGAGAGGGAAGGTAAATAGTGACCAGCAAGGGAGAACTTCTCCATGGCTGATGAAATTGGCAAGGTTTTGACACTGATTTCAGAGCAGTAACAAAATAAAATGAAGAGTAACCTCATGGGACAACAACAAAAATGCCTTACAGAAGCCTAGCAGGAAAGACCCCTTTCTCTAGGCTACAACAGTTCCATTCAGCCATTGGGAAAGTAATGGACTATGATGGTTCCTTTCATGTGTCAACTTAATTAGGATAAGAGACTCCCAGAGAGGTGGTAAAACATTATTTCCAAGTGTGTCAATAGACGGAAGAAAAAATATGAGTGAGGACCCCTCAATCCACTAAGGGAACAAATAGAATAAAAAAGCAGAGGAAGAGTGAATTTCTTCTTTGTCTTCTTGAACCAGGACACCGATCTTTTCCTGTCCTTCAATGCTGGACCTCTGATATTGAAGCCCTTGGTTCTTGGTCCATCAGACTCTTACCTTTGGCTACCCTGGTTCTCCAGTTTACAGATGATACAATGTAGAACTTCTTGTCCTCTATAATCATGTGAACCGATTTCCATAACAAACCTTCTCATATATTTACACACACACACACACACACACATATTCTCCCATTGGTCCTATTTCTCTGGAAAACCTAATATCATACTCTATGAAAATTATCAAAAATTTGGCAACCTGTTAGTTGCCAGTTAGTTTTAACTCTTCTCATGCATGTCCTTCCATGATAAAGGACTGACCTTGATTATTTAAAGTGAACTGGGACCCCCCCAAAAAAAATTGTCAACCTGAGAGAAAGAAAATTTACCTAGTTACTAAATAAAAGCTGTTATGTGCTTATTCGACTTATTTAACAAATATCAAAGCAAAGCATCGTGGATTCCTTCAAGCGATGTGGGAAAAATTAGGCTAGTATATATTTTCATGGCTGTAAAATATTGTATCCACTATGAGATTTCTCAAAAAATTACAAACAGAATTACTATATGATCCAGTAGTCTCACCTTTTGGTATACACCAAAGGGGAAATCAAGATACCTAACAGATATCTGTATTTCCTTGTTTATTCCATTTTGAAATTGCAATGCTGTAAGTTGCTGTATAAATGAAATAATTCAGAGATTATGTCAAAACAAAAAAAATACTATAGACTACCTATATTTTAAAGAGAGATTAAGTAGACATAAGGCGTATTGGCTTTCAGTTTGATTTGTGAAATAATTTCTTAGAAATTATCATTTCCAACATTAGTCTGAAAATACATTTTAAAAAATTGTTGAATTGAGTAATTTAATACAAACTCAAAATTTAAGTTTAATAAAGAACTGGCCAGTCCTTCATTTCACAGTGTTGTAGCAATATTGTATCTTTATATTTTTGATTAGGAAAACAATAAGTGTTAAAATGGCCATCTATATGTACATATGATTATTGTTGTCCCTTCTTTAAATCTAGAAAATACTACATCTGTTTAACATAATGGCTGCTCTTCAATTCTCAATGAAAACTTTTTTAACAGATTATTCCAAGAATAGCCTTTGTTCCCTCTTACTGTGTAATTTTTTTTTAACTGTGTAATTTTAAGTCCACTGTAAACATTGGGAGCTTGTTCTTTTCCTCCGCTACTTGGTACTCTTTTAATAAATCAAGAAGTAGAAACATTTCAAATGATATGTTTATATGTTTGATATTCAGTTTATCATTTATTTCTTTCCATAGTCATTCTTCCAGAAAAAGCTGGATATTGACATAGACACAACACCACATTTTTTGTCAGTAATTTTACAGTTTGCACATGTGCTTAATTGTACTGAGTGTTGTTGCTATTTCTGTCATGATTTCTTTACTGGAAAATGGGATCTGTTTTTTGTGAAGCCTGACCATTCCTACTCATTGCTTGAAGAAATTTGTTTGCTTGAATTTTGTTTAACATTTCAATTCTTTTTCATTGTCTTAATTGTTCACAGTTTTTCTCAATTGTCCCACCAGCTGGTGACTTAGGGGTGTCCAACCCTTTGGCGTCTCTGAGTCACACTGGAAGAAGATGAGTTTTCTTGGGCCACACAAAAAATATACAAACATTAACAAAAGCTGATGAGCCACAAAAAATAAAAAAAAAAAAGCATTATCTTATCAGAATCTAGATGGTCCACAAAGAAATATTCATCACTTACTTTCACATAGCACACAAGGAAAGATAAAAAAAAATTTATTTTATTATAACCTCTCTTGTAAGGGTTCACAATTAACTTCCTCTCCCTAAAGTTTTAGCATATTGTTTTTTATTCCCAAACTATATTCTATATATTTTTACCACTGTATGCCTTATATACATACATATGTAATCACTCTCTAACACAATTCTGTCAAAATTCTTCTCAACATTATTAAGCCATTAAATGATATTTAAAGGTCCACTTAGTAACTCATAAAAATTGCTAACTATGTAATTTTATGCCACTGACATACATAGAATTTTTTTTTTTAGACAATCCCACTTTGTTGCCCCAAGCTACAGTGCCATGGTGTCAGCTTAGCTAAGAGCAACCTCAAACTCCTATATGCTCAAGGAATCCTCCAACCTCAGCCTCCCAAATAGTCCACTACTAGCTCTGGCTAATTTTTTTTTCTATTTTTGTAAAGACAAGTCTCACTCTAGCTTAGCCTGGTCTTGAACTCCTGAACTCAAGAGAACCTCCCACCTTGGCCTCTTAGAGGGCTAGTATTACAGGTGTGAGCCATCCTTCCTGGCCCCATATGACATTTTTAGGCTTAGTCTTCCATGTATTGATGATGACTATACAATTAATTATATGTATTTTGAACAAATTACTGTGATAATGCTTATATCTAAGCCTTATAAGTAATCATGGGATGACTGAAAGCCTATGGGTTTCCTTTTACCTCCTGCTTTCCAGACTGTTTTATGAGAAGCTACCTTGGCACAGTACGACAATTACTTGAAAAATCATCTCCAGCCTGGTGCCGTCAGTGGTGGCCTATACACTAAAATGTTGAACAACAGTGGAGTGAGTTGCAGAGTTGTAGGATACATTTCTCCACTTGTCAATCAGACCTGGCACAAGTGGTATCTCTCAGTGTCCATGAAAAAACATTATATTCTTTATTAAAAAAGAAATTACACCCTTGGCCTGGTGCAGTGGCTTATGCCCTAGTCCTCTGGGAGGCTAAGGTGGGTGGATTGTTTGAGCTCAGGAGTTTGAGACCAGCCTGAACAAGAACAAGACTCTGTCTCTACTCAAAATAGAAAAACTAGCCAGGGGTTGTGGTGGGGACCTGCAGTCCCAGCTATTCTGGAGGCTGAGGCAAAAAGATCACTTGAACCCAGGAGTTTGACGTTGCTGTGAGCTGTGAAGATGCCATGACACTCTACCCAAGGTGACAGTAAAACTTGGTCTCAAAAAAAAGGAAAAAATTATGTATTATATCCTTTCACTTTAGAAGATGGTATACAAACATGTAAGATACCTTTAACTAAAGGCTACCCTAAAAGAATAGGAAAACTAAATGCAAAATAGCAAGTGAGTATACTGATACAAGGAAAAACTCAGATAAATGCTTCAGAGCAAATAATAATAAGACTTTACTACAGCTAATATTCCAGGGAGATACCTAATAAGAGGGCACAGAATGTCCATTCCTCATCATAAGGAAGAGTTAATACATTCTTGAGAAGGCTATATAGTCAGAACCAAGGAAATAAAGGCTAACCTTAAAGATCTCTTCATTTAATTGCCTGAGAAAATGAAATTAGGATATTTAATTATTAACCAAAGAAATCTTATTTGGCAATCAGACTTTGAACCAAATATCTTTCTTCCAAACAACAGAAAAACATAAAATAACTATACTTTAAAATATTTTTAATGAGTTTTTTCAAATCATTTTGTGGAATATTATCAGGTTTTAGTTATGTTGAAGCAAACAAAATCCATCTATTGCTAAGATAAAAAATTACATATGTTGGAAATTTTATTAAATAGGCATTGTGCATTATTTGTATTGCAATACTGTGAATCGAATATATCTGTCAATTTATTATCACAATAAGATCATACTATAACATTCTAATTAATTTCTTGCATGATTTTAAGTACTTTTTATAAAAAATACTTTGCTCTTTTTTATTCAGTGATATTAAAAATTCCACATCTAACAACCAAAAAAGAAAAATAATGTCATGTAGAGTGCACATAATCTGAAATATAATAGGGAACCTCTGGCTTATTTGAAAGTATAATTTTATTGAACAAACATGAAAACAATCAAGACAATTGATTTTATGAGCTGTTTTAAACTAATGTTTGAGCATTTTAGTAATTGCTCAAAAGCAATTTACAGAACTTATTTTTTTTCCTTTAAGTAACCTTAAAGTTAGGTGCAATTACTGTGCCTGTTTTGTTTAAACTTAAGGTGAGGACAAGGCACACTCAGTCTGTATGAAGCTAGATATGCCATGTTATTTGTTAAGTAAGTGTTGGAAGAGTAAAATTTACTTGGTTAAATATAACTGTTAACAATTGTTAGGTACAAACATTGTACTTTAAAACCTCTCCGGTGAGTACAGAGGTATTTCTTATCCACCATAATGGGTTTCTATTTCCTGCCTTTAAGTTTTTTTTGTTGTTGTTCTAATTTTTAATGCTTTCTCCTTTGGACCTTATACTGAATATATTCTGAGGTCACAGGTAATTGCTTAATTGAACATTTCTGCTTTGACTCATCCTCTGTCCTGGAGTGGAAGCAAAGGATGAAGATAGGGTTGACTGATTTTCCTCCAGAAAGAAAAGGGAAGAGAAAATTCAATATAAACAGAACCATTCAAAACACTGTAGATTTATGTACTTTTTAAATCCTGGAAAGAGATGAATTCCATGCAGCATCTCTGGACAGTGTTTGCCTGTGATTTGTACATGGTGCAGATATGAAAGGCTTCTCGTTAGATGGCAGGGCTTGACTGGAAACATTATATCTGCCAATTCTCAATTATCCATGAACTATTATTACATTTGAAAATTAAACAGGCCCTTACCTAGTCTTTCCTTTTACTTTTTTCTTTCTTATAATTTTTCAGCAATTTCATTGGCAACATTTTCCACCAAAAGATCTACCGATAAAAGATCAAAGAAAAATCAGTCACTTTGAATCCTGTTAATGGACCGCGTGACAAGGATTTGGTTGGAGAAGAAAATAGTTGTAACACCCATGGATTTCAAATGATAATCTTGCCATATCTTGGGGAGTACAGTTTTGAAAAAATTATTTTATTTGAGACTCTAAAATCGTCTTACAAGTAAAAATACCAGCCAATATTAAGTTAGAGTGTCTCATATTTACTGCCTGGTGGGAGGAAATGTAGCCTTACAAGTGTACAGCGTATTTGTTATAATATAGCAGACATTTTATTTGCAATACTTTATTTTTCCCTAATTCAGCAGAAGAATTTGGCAGCAATAAACAGTTTTATGTATATGTTACTTTCCAGAAATTTGGCAAGGGTACTATCACAATGAAATTTCCATTGCACAGAAATCTTAAAGCATGTTTTCCAAAAGAACATGATGTTTAGAAACAAAATACCTAGTTCAGAATTCTTATTGAAGTGACTTAAATGAAACTTAGTTTTCTTCTATTACCTGAAGGACTAATCTGAAGAAACCAGATTATATATACATATATATATATGTATTTTTTAATGCATTATTTTTCTAACTAAAAAAAAAAATCTCTTCTTCCTTCTTTTCACAGGTTAAAAGTTTAAAAGTGACCCCTCCAGCAGTGTATTTTCATGAATAGCCTGTCCCAAGCCTATCAGTCCCATGATATTTTTAGGTTAACTCCAACGTGAGATTTATCATATAAAGGGCAGAAAAGTCTAGTCATAACGTTTAACCCTAAGGTTTCGTCAAGAGACTTGTGTAGTTTCCTACTACCTAATCCAAATATTTGATACTATAAAAACACAACATAATTTTATAATAGTTGATACACATATAATTCTTCCCCCAAAAAACCTGATGCAATCTCTATTAATGAAAGATAAACAAAAAAAAGATGCTCAGTTAATTTTGACTGGTTATCTATCTATGACTTTTCTTGACAAATATTTATAATGTGCTCAGTTTTAAGACAATAGCCAAAATATTGTTAAAACAGATTTTGACTCAATATTATACATGTATTTATATGATGTAGCAATTGTTTTCTTTTCTTTGCTTTGCTTTAATTTTCTACACAAATTCATTTTCAATGAAAATACTTCAGAATTTGTCTCTACTTATTAAGATTCTTTAGCTGTGGGACAAATAAGTTATATCCTATATAAAAATTAACTGAAATACTATAAAATACACATAACCTAGTTGGAATGCTTAGGAATTTGAAAAGGGAAAGATTTTGTGAGGGGTAAAAAAGGGAACATTTTTAAGGTATATAGGCAGTCCCCAAGTTACCTGACTCACACTTACAAACAATGGTTGTTATACGTAATAGATAAATGTACCTGTTCCAACTTACATACAAATTCAATTTAAGAGGAAACCCACAGAACCAATTTTGTTTGTAACTTGGGGACTGCCTATAATCTACTAAGATTATAATTATATCTACCATAGCACTTGCTCCTTGGTAGGTACTCAAAAAATACTTATTAATAAGTAAAGTGGCTTGGAGACTGGGTATGATGATCTATGTAATGCATCATATGAATAAGAACCTGAGTATAAGATTTATAGGAACTTGATGAGAAGTTTTATAACCCACAGCTATATGGGGATTGCCATATATATCAATATATATGATCAAGCCACTTTTGCTCTTGCCTAGCTCCAGGTAAGAAAACATTCCATGTAATAAAAGTAGTTTTGTCTGCTCAAGGTTTGGACCATGATGTTTACTCAAAGGCCATCTATATCAATTCTGATAAAGATGATAGATTTCAAACCAATATCAAAGACATATCTAGGCTACTGGTGAAAGAGAATCCTGGTTAATAATCTGGGAAAGACCAATGAGCAATAGCACAGTATTACAGAGTCTAAAACAAAGTTTCAGCATCCTGCCTAGGAATTGTCTAAGGAATAGAAATAAAGTAGCATGTCTGACATTCAGTATATGAAGTTCTAAGACATTAAAACAATACATAATTTACATAATTCTTAATTTTGTTTTTTGTTTCTTTGGGTTTTTTCGGGGGGAGGGGGAACAATGTCTCTTTTATTTGCCTGGGTGGGAGGGCAATGGCACAATCATAGCTCATAGCAACCTTAAACTTCTGGGCTCAAATGATTCTTCTGCCAACCTCTTAAGTAGCTAGGACTACAGGCACATGCCACTACATCTAACTAGTTTTTCTGGCTTTTGTAGCAATGGGGGTCTCCCTCTGTTGCTGAGGCTGGTCTTGAAAACCTGACCTCAAGTAATCCTCCCACCTCAGCCTCCCAAAGTGCTAGGATTATAGGCATGAGCTATTGTGCTGGCCAATTTCATTTAAAATACATTTACGCTCTTTCCCACTTCTTTCCACCTCCTGCATCTCACTTACACAAGTAAAAAAGAATATTTTCAAATTATACAATTTGAAAATAGTTTCTTTTGACAGTGATGGATGTTGAATTGAGTTGTCCTTAGAAAAATATGATCAAGCCACTTTTGCTCTTGCCTAGCTCCAGGTAAGAAAACATTCCATGTAATAAAAGTAGTTTTGTCTGCTCAAGGTTTGGACAATGATGTTTACTCAAAGGCCAAATAGCCCATCTTCAGAGCAGAGGCAATGGGTTGCTGTGGTCTCTTCACAATATGCAGACCATCTGGGAAAGAGGCCAGTCACCACACCCTTTAGGACCTCCCTGACAGAGATAGAGTACACAGTGCCATTCTCCATCTGTGGGCCCAGGTATTTCCCAAAGGAGTTCTTTAGCTAGTTGGTTGTTTCTAGTCCACTCCCTGCAAAGGATAAAACAAAGAAACAAGAGATACGAAAGATTAGCACCTGCAGGCTTCATGGGCTAAGACCAAAGAAAACATATGCACCAAGAGAGTCCTCAGAGCACTTGGGGAAAACTTAACAAGGAAACAACTAAGAGTCTACCAATAGGAAATGTTGACTGTGGCTTAAGTGGGCAGATAAGCTACACTGACTGAAAGGATAAGCATAAAAAGTTATTTGACTCTCATTGCAAGATCAGCCCGACACGCCAAAAACTGACTTACATTGGGAAGGGCAGTATTGAAGTAATTCTCTTAGGCTACTTTGGGTAAGTTTAATTCTATCTTTGAACAATGATCTGCAGACAAGTGACTCTACCAAAATTACATTGAACTTAAAATTCATGGTTGGATATTAGATTTACATTTATTTTCAAAAAAATTATCCCCTAAAATGCCATACTTGCTGGATTTTCTTTTCTAATAAAACTGTATCTAAACTCAATATATATAAAATTTTTATTTAAAAGATAAGTTGAGGGGGGAGGGGCAAGATGGCCGACTGGAACAAGCTTCTGACAGAGGCTCCTGTCCAAAAGGAAAGATAACCTCCAGAAACTGCCCAATTGAGCTGAGGACTAGGAGCCCAGCCGAAAGAGAAGCGATAACTGCAGGTCACCTCTGAGGCAAGCTGTGATTTCAAGAAGCCAACCTTCAGGCAGAAAAACTGAAGTAAAGTTTTCCGCCATTCTGAACTTCCAGGACACCCTTCCCCCCTTAACTGACGCACCAGAAGCCTGACTTCTGCTGAAACTGAGGAAGGAGGACTTGAGCAGCGCCCAACTTCCCTATCTGCCAGATCAGGTGGCCCGCAGGGTAAGAGACTCCGGGGACCCACAGAGCCCCTGCCAGCCCCCAGGCCAGGAACTCTGCCGGGGCCCCTGCTCAGCCCTATTGGCACCCCGTGGGGCCTTGGCCCGCTGCCAACACTGGCCAGGTACTCTGCAGGGACTCCCGAGCAGCCACAATTGGCGCCCCGCTGAGCTTTGGCCCACCGCCAGCAGCGGCCAGGAAGTCCACTGAGAACCCTGCCCGGCTCCGATCCGTGCCCCAGATCCTCCGCCCACAGCAGTCCGGAACTCCATTCTGCCAGGACACCCACGCACCCCAGATTGGCACCCCACTGGGCCTTGGCCCACCACCAGCACCAGCCAGAAACTCCATGGGGACTCCAGCATGGCATGATTGGCAACTCGCCAGCAGCAGCCAGGAAATCAGCCAGGACCCCCACCCAGCTCTGATCTGTGCCCCAGGCCCGCAGCCCACAGCGGCAAGGAACTCCACTTCACCGGGAACCACATGCAGCCCAATTGGCACCCCGCTGGGCCTTCTCGCTGCCAGCAGTGGCCAGCAACTCCATGGGGACCCCCATGCGGCTCTGATCAACAGCCACCAAAACTCGACCCTCTGCTCACCAGAGAATCCACCAGGACTGGGCTTGCCGCCTGGCCTGCCATGGCCAGGGACTCTGCTGGGACACCCATGACCTCCCTCTGGAGCCCTCCTCGCAGCCAGAGACTGCTGGAGACATGGGCTCCCTTTGCAAAGGCCACCAGGTGCCCCATCCCACGCCCTGATGCTTGATCTGATTGTGCCACACTCCAGAGCTGCTCCCACAGCCAGAACTCACTGGGTGGGGCAGTCCCAGTGGAGCTACACAGGGTCAATCCCTACAAAAATCCAGCAACAACAGAGTGATCCTGCTGGGGTCTGATCTAGGAGAGACACCTCCTCAACTCTGAGGATGGTCATAGGCAACAGTGAAAAATAATCATAAGGTAGAATCAACAGAAAAATGCTGCCAATATGAATAACCAGAGTAGATCAACTCCCCCAAGGAACGACAAGGTAGATACAGCACAAGATTCCTTGCATGAGCAAATGGCTGAGATGTCAGAAATTGAATTCAGAGTCTGGATAGCAAATAAGATCAGCGGAATGGAGGAAAAGATGGAATTAGAATTTCAAGCATTAATACAAACATGACCCAAAAGATGTCTCAAGAATTCAATGAATTCAAAGACAAAATGACCAAAGATTTTGACACATTGAGACAAGAAGTTGCAGCCCTCAAAGATCTGAGAAACACAGTAGAAACCCTCAGTTACAGAATGGAGCAAGCAGAAGAAAGGATTTCTGACATGGAAGATAAAGCTTTCCAACACTCCCAAACTTCCAAAGAGGAAGAGAAATGGAAGGCAAAAACGGATCATTCTCTCAGACAGCTCTGGGATAACTCGAGGAAAACTAATATTTGCCTTAGTGGGATACCTGAAAACGATGAAGTGGCATCACAAGGCACAAAATCTCGATTATGAGATTGTGAAAGAGAACTTTCCAGACATGCCAAGAGATTCTGAAATTCAGATAGCAGACAGTTTCAGAACCCCAGCATGACTCAACCCGAATAAGACATCCCCCAGGCA
>CAUYRH010024735.1:0-103272 GCA_963574655.1 Perodicticus potto | reverse complement strand
CTCCAAACGTCCTTCCAAAGCGGATGTATTAGTTTGCATTCCCACCAGCAATGCAAAAGTGTTCCCTTTTCTCCACATCCACGCCAGCATCTCTGGTTTTGGGATTTCATCATGTGGGCTAATCTTACTGGCGTTAGATGGAATCTCAAGGTAGTTTTGATTTGCATTTCTCTGATGATTAAGGATGATGAGCATTTCTTCATGTGTCTGAAGGCCGTGCGCCTGTCTTCTTTAGAGAAGTTTCTTTTTAGATCTTTTGCCCGTCCTGAGATGGGATCTCTTGTTCTTTTCTTGCAAATACGTTGGAGTTCTCTGTGTATTCTGGTTATTAAGCCCTTGTCAGAGGTATAACTTGCAAATATTACCTTGAGATACCATCTAACGCCAGTAAGATTAGTCCACATGATGAAATCCCAAAACCAGAGATGCTGGCGTGGATGTGGAGAAAAGGGAACACTTTTGCATTGCTGGTGGGAATTTCAAATATTTTCATTGAAATGGTTGACGTAGCTTTCATGGCATTTTCTTCATTATTGTGTGCAGACATTTGTATTCTAAATCACTAAATTTTTTTTGATACAGAGTTTACAGAGCAGGAATTTACCACTGATGTTTGAATACATGAAATCAAAAATCATAGATCTGTTAATATTCTACCTATTATGGAGTTATTATTGAATTGATGAAAGCAAGAGCTGAGAGTAAAGGCAGTGCCAAAGATTAACTGGTAACAACTTGGGCCAGAAAATAAGGACCAGATCCTTCTATCAGGATAGAAGTTTAGAAGATTAGAAAAGTGTCAACAAGAGTCAAATGGAAGGAAACTCACGTAATTAGGTATCCACATCAGAGAAACAGCACACAACCAATGGGTAGATATTCCAGCACCTAGTTAGAGAAAATAATTTGGAAAGTTTGGTGAAAGGTAATGAATGGATATTTAAATAGATATACAGTTGGAACCAGAAAAGTCCAAAGGTAGAAAAGGATGCTAGAGCTCTTCCATGAGGTGGGAAAACTGAGCAGAAAGACTACTGATTTAATGAAGAGCCTCCAGGCTGTGGACCTACCATTTCCAATATGTCATCTTCTTATGAACCAGCAGATCCTCTGTTTGCAATGGATTCAGTCTTGTGGTATGCATTCAAGATTATTAGAGATCCATGCAAATCATCGAAGTACTTAGGCTATAAAAAGTATCTCATAACAACTTTCTAGAAAATAATCTTTAACATGAGGCTCTGTTTCCAAAGTAACTGTCAAGAAGTTCACGGAACTATGGCTTAGATTTTTTAAAAAGCAACATATTTTCATTTTTATGCATATTACATATCTGTCATTATTTTTTTCCATTCGGTTTAAGAATATACACACAAAACAAACAGAGTTTGTGTCTGTGAGAGGAGTAAGTGGACAGAAATAAAGGTGGTGTTGTTAATAGGTGTGATTTGAAAAAGCAGCAACTGATGCTAAGAGCATTAGACCGGAGCTTATACAGGTTAACTGAACAATAATGAATGATGTTGATTTTGTTCAATTTTCTTTGCTTTAAAAAGCAAGGAAGCTTATAAAACTGCTTAGAAAGTTTCTCAGACAACATGGTTATGTCAGGAGATGGGGTTGGAGAAGCCATCTGAAAGCTTCAATTATCTGAGAAAACCACTTGGGCATAACACTTCATTTCCAGGTGGTTCTGAATGCAAGAGAGATAAGATAGAGTTCTAGGAATAAATAGCACAATTAATGGGAGAAATCCCAAAACTCTTAGCATTATTAGAAAAACACAGGTGTGACATCACTAGAACAATTTCCCTAATATAGAATTTCTGGTAAAAAGAAAAAAGAATAATAAAAAGGGATATGACAATTCCTGTTTCTGTAATCTTCCTTCAGTTTCCAGCCAAATAACTGAAAAGCTAGAAGATGTCTCTGCAGAAGTAGCTGTTCAGCAGAGATTCACTTAAGACTTGGATATTAGAGCCTTTATCTGTTTATTTGATGATTGGAATTTTCTGCCCATTATTGATTCTTGCCACTCTTATGAAATACTCAAGTGTCTGACACAAGTTGAGTTTATAAAATAGACTGTACTTTTTATCCATTAGCTGGCACTTCATATATCATCTAAAATTTGTCATGAGCTTTGCAGCATTTCCATAGCAGTAGCACCCAGTCAGGGATTATATCCCAAGGTGCATCCAACCCATTCTGCCACAAAGAAATTGATGGTGACTGTTTACCTTATCTTTTCTTTCATTTATTATCATAGAGTTATCCCTTCTCCTTACTTTTGAATAAATAGATAATTTTCTTTAATACTCCTTGACCTACTAAAGAGTAATTCTGTTTCTTTCTTTCTTTTTCTTTTTTTTTTTTTTGGTATCTGTTAGTTTACATACTTTTCTTTGATACCTGTTAGGTCAGATACATACATATCTATTTGAAGAAATACACTAGAAATACACACGTCATAAAAAATGTCAGTAATGCTACTCAAAAATTTTCATAGCATAGAAAATTAACTTTTATCTCCAAAATGTGAGAAGGAAAAAACTTTGGAATGCCAATGAAACACCAGATTTTTCTCTACAACATTATATACATTATCTCATTTATCACTCACAAAAACTCTGTGATGGGCTCATAATTTTGATTTTTATAGTTTGGGAAGGAGAAATGCACTGGTAGTATATTAATTAGTTTTCAGAACCAGGATAAGAAGTCAATTCATAGAGCTCTGTGGCCCAATATATTCCAATTACATTGATAACATTCTGCAATTATGGCATAAATTTGCTCAGAAATTTATAAAAGTAATATAACAGAACAATCACCAAGCAGCTAGTATTTATCAATATTTACCATATCATGGATCCTTTTTTAGTATGATCCTTTTTAATCATTAAAATAATTCTTTGGAAAGCCTGTGTTATTATTCCTATTTTAAAGATAACATAATTGAGGCAATGAGAAGGTAAATAATTTTCTCAAGTTTTCATAAATGGCAGACATTTAACCCCACATCTGACTCCAAAGGTTATAGTCATAATAACTGTGATAAGTTCTTAAAAATGGTAAGTGCTTCCACATTCATTATTTTATTTGAGCCTATAAAATTTTACAAGAAGGGTGGAGCAAGCATCCACTCACTTTACTGTCAATGAAATGGAGGGTCAGACTTGCATGGAGCTGGTAAGTGCCAAAATTCTTAAGATTGGGTCTTAGGACTCCAGCACACACTTGCTATTATTTCCCTCAAGAAGTCCATGATACTCGTATAGTGGGCAGAATACAGCATGTGACTCTTTGTGACAAAAGACACAGCAGTTGTGGAACAGCAAAGACAGTTGTGGAACAGCAAAAGTTTTAGGCTGTTCCACAACTAGATATGCACGGTACCCTGGATATTTCTTATAAAGTAAGAAAAGATTGAAACAAGTATTTGAACATCTTGAACCTGTTTTCTCAGCCAATAGTCACCTCACAAATCTGTTGTCAGTGGTGAATGAAATAATGTATGTGAATATTCACCTCTTGTCTTGGCTGGACAAATCAGAAAGGCTAAATGCTATTTTAGAATGAAAAATAATAATTTTGACTTTCAGGCAGCATGATGTCAGTTTATGAGGGTAAGAGTATTAGTCTTAAAATAATGACTAGAAGAAAGGACAATGGGTAATGTGTTCGGTAGAGGTTTAACAAAAATGAACACAGTGAGTGATACTATTATCAGGCCAATGTGGTGAAGAGATGCTGGAATGAATCTTTAAGGATCAACTCTTCAAGAGAGGAATGGGATTTTAAATTTAGGGAAAGGATGTGATTCTCACGGAACTCTATGTTTTTTGGAATCAGCTAACTTGAAAATCAGTCTCTTGACTATTCTCCTGTGGCCCCTCAAAAGTGTTTTAGGCATAGACAGAATAGCTGTCCCATGCTTATTTCCTCAAGCCTACCAATGATAACTTTTTGGCTTTATTTTTCAGACCTCTAGAAATCCACTGTGAGAACACAAAAACTCCTAGTGGGGGCAATACTACAAAACCGTACCTTCATCTTCATATGCACATTTCTCAGATTATTATTATGTCAGAGAGCTAACTGAAAGCTAAATATTAAGGGAGGAAAACTTTGTTTTGTTTTGTAGAGACAGGGTCTCCCTTTATTGCCCTCGGTAGAGTGCCATGGCATCGAGGGGAGGAAAACTTTGAACAGAAATAACGAGCAGCCACTGAAGAGAGATTTCACCCTGGTCAGAAGTTCTAGTAAGGTGTTTCTGACAGCTAGGGATAACGAGATGATATTGAATTCTCTGGGGAAAGGAAAAGCAAGGGTCTGTTGTTGGCAATGTAATATCTCCTTTTTCAACTTACGTTTGAACCTCTTCAACTAAATCTTCTGGGGAGACTCAGTATTCACTGAGGGCACATGTAGAACCTGAGTGACAGGGAATAGTAAACATGGTTTTCTGAACCCAGGCTTCCCCACCAGCCACAAACACTTCCACTATTTGCATATCTCAATCAATCTGTATTTTTATTAGTCCTTCTTGGATTTGATATAGGTAATGACAAATTTTGTATGCATGACTTTGCTGATGCCTCAAAAACACAGAAGCACAGGAACAGAGGTTATTAGTACCAAAGTATCATAGTCTCTAAGCATGCCAAAGCTTTTCAAGCAAGCTTAAAAGATTTGGACAGAAAGTAGTAGCAACTCTTTGTCTTAGGTCAGCAGGAGCCTGGTCGACCAGTTGACCAAGATGGGTTAAAATTGCTGAGAAGTTAATGTTTCTTGTAGGATGCCTTTAACCAAGGAATAACAGAAAATTATAGAAAAGTTCTCTGGTTATCACCTTCAGAAGAGTGCCTCTGGTACAAATGATTTAACTGACTCCCAGTGTTGCTAGTAAAAGAGGATCACATTGCCCAAAGTAGTAACACGCTTAATAACATGTCATTAACTGCCCTCCCCTTTTTATGTCTTAATTCTCCATTCTATTCATGGGGTTTTCCTGGCATTGCTTCCTAAATATTTGTACTTGAATCATCATATCAGGAAAGCTTCCTTCTCATAGAAGTTCACAAAGTAAAAGTAAAATGCACACCACTAGCTCTTCTTTAAGTCTTGTCACTCTCATCAAAATACTTTATAGTATTTCATAGCTAAGGGAAAAAATAAAAACTTTAAAACCACTTTAAATAACATCTCCATTTCTTCCCCCAAGAAGCCAAGTATGAAGCCCATTAATAGTAATGCTTTACTCTTGTGCATAATTTTGCACTTTTTAAAGCACTTTCCCATATTTAATCATATTTGAACCTTATGAAAACCTTGTACAAAATGTAGGGCAAATGTTAGCTTGAGGGACAATGTGGAGTGGCAGAGAGAGCTCTGTGAACCGGGAGTCTAGAGACCTGATTCTGTCAGTAATTAGCAGTGCAACCACAGGCAGGGCCTTAACCCTCTCTGGGCCTCAGTGTCATGGTACGAGGGGCTGGTCTATAAAATTTCTAAGATTGTTGCAGCTAGTGACATTTAGTGAGATCCAAAAGCAGAGGTGAAGTGTAGGGCTGTGGGTGTGGCATCCCTTCCTAAGTGGGATAGTGGTCAGCAGCAGAATTAGAGAACTAAGAGTGAAATCAAGATCTGAATATTTTAGAGCAAAGTTGCCTTCCACAGCACATGCTGCCCAGTATTGATGAAAAACTCTTCTACTAGCCATTGAGAGCACATTATGTTCCACATGCTATCATCAATCCTGAAAAAATCCTATAAGATAGATTTTATTACCAATTTACACAAGAGAAACCTCAAACTCTAATGTCTATGTCACTTGGTTTAGGACACAAGCTATTGATGGAGCCCTGGATACTTCAACCACATCTATGTGTTTTCCCCCCCAAAATCCTCTTTTAGTAAACAAGCTTTCTTTTGCACACCTTACAGGAGTGTGAAGAATATTTTGTGATATTAAAAGTTTAAAATGTATGGCCTCTCATTTTGCCTCATCTGATTATATTTCCCCGTCTATAAAATGGACATAATTATTTCTTTGGGTTTATTGAAAGGATTAGAAATGATGAAGAATTCAGACATTTTGGAAATAGGCTGGGCACCATGGCTCATGCTTGTAATCTTAGCACTTTGGGAGGCCAAGGTGGGTAGATCACTGAGGTCAGTAGTTCAAGACCAGTTCTGAGCAAGAGCGAGACCCCATCTCTACTAAAAATGAAATGGAAAAAAAAAAAAAAACTAGTTGAGAGTTGTAGTGGATGCCTGTAGTCTCAGCTACTCAGGAGGCTGAGGTAGGAGGTTCGTTTGAACCCAGGAGTTTGGGGTTGCTGTGAGTTAGGCTGACACCATACCTCTTTATCCTGGAGCAACAGAAGGAGACTGTCTCAAAAAAAAAAATTTGAAATAGACTTTTACTGACTATATGCTACTCCTCTTTCCTGCTCTCTCAATTTTTCTGCCAATCCAGGAAAACTAGCCCTAGTAATAATTTTAAACAGCTAAAACCTGCTTCTCTTTGGCAGACAGACATGGGCAAAGCTGAAAGGCTGGGTGGTATATGGGAAATGATGAGCATCTTGTGAATTTACTTTTTTATTATTCAGCCTCTATCCTGATTCCAGCATCCTAGATTTGTCAAAAAGTGTGCCTATTTCTGATCCTAGTACTGAATTCTTATTAAATTTACTCATTCTGCATTGGCCATTCTTAACGTTTATTCATTGAACCTGTGTGTGTCTATATATATGCCTATGCTTGTCCGAAGTGGGCATAGAAAATGATTATTTCACTCATTTTCATCTTCTGCTAGTGAGCTATTCATAACTAATAAACTATGACTATACTGTAAGGACAGTAGGACACGTTGTATCTACCAGGAAAATTGCATAATAATTATATTTTAGCTTAAATAACATCAGGAAAAGTTTAATTGAGACTTTGAATTAATGGCTGAAAGATTAATAAATTAATACTTATAGTAATGATTATAGCATATAATAGAGTTTAATTGGAGGGTTTAACTAATCATCAAAATAAACCTTTCAGATTCCATCTAAAAATTATTCAGAAATTATGGATTTTGGCTCATAGAATTAGAAAGAAATGCAAGGATTTCAGCTGATGGGTCTTTGGCAACTATGCTATGAAGGGAAAAATATATGATTAAAGTAAAGAAATTATATTGTTCAGCCTGTATGTCTTTATACTGCTAATTCATATGAATCTGAGATTAATAGAGGAAAATAAGCATCTGAGAAAGTCTAAAATAAAAGAGGAAAAAAGAGAAATTTCTTGATACAGTTATCTTTGGAAGCTCATGGCTCAGGGGTGCTCTTTCCATCTCCAAAGGCAAAATGGTTGTGTGAATTCAAATGTCATTCTTATCAGTTCATCATAGGAATAGATTCAGCAGAGTATCAGATGTCTCAAGGACACCCCTGTTTGTAAGATGACGACTTCTCTCACTTCTGCTGTTTTGTTCTAATCAAATGCAAGTAGTTACTGGGAACAATGTCAATTCTACCTGATGAGAGTTCAATTCTCTTTGAAGAATCGGTAGGTGATCTCATTTCAGTAACCTCTTGCCAGTGAGAAGGTATACCCCAGCACAAACGGTGGGATTTGCTCAGATGGAGACATACACACTCAGGGGTTGAGGTGAGAGTTTGTTTGTTGTTTGTTTATTTGTTTGTTTGTTTTCAGAGGAAACAGCATCACATTTTTGTTCCTATACACCATTCTCAGAAAATAGCCCAAATACAGTATCAACATTTATAAACACATAAACAAGATAAGTCATATAGAGAGACAACCTCACCAAGTGTTTTCAAAAGTTTTCCAGCTCATCAGGAAATCAATTTTGGTTACAAATTGGAAATTGACTACTTCCACATTTACCAATGACTTACACCAATTTTCTCTTGTCTTTCTCAAACTTACATGTGTTCTGTCCACTTAAATTCAGTGGCAGTCAGGGCAAGGATTCTCTATGCAAAAGCGTTTAACTAAGCAGTTCATGAACTCAATCAATGTTTTTATTGATTACTCTATTTGTCCAAACATATACTGGTCATTGCAGTAGATGCAAATGAAGGGAATAATTGTATATTCCTGACCTTAACTTCTGTATTCCATCACACATTATTTATTGGGAACATAGACAGTGATAAGAACAATGGAATTAAAACCTAGCATTAATTATTGCCATATAGGTATTTGCTGTATGGTTTTGGTGCAAGTTACTTGAAATATTTTGCCTTTAGTTACTTCATCTGTTAAAAAAATTCATTTTTTTCATAGTTTATCACTTCATGGCGGTATTGCAATGCAATTCTGACACTAACTATGTGGAGTCAGCACAGACTTCAGATTTCCCCACTTAAGGGTATAGTCTTGAGTAGGTCTGGCTTTACTTCAAACACTAATAAAAAGTTTGAGGAGTCCCAGATCTCTGATGCTTCTGACCAACTTGCTAAAAATTTACCAATTTTCACTAACACCTCAGCTTTGATAATTCACTAGAACAATTCACAGAACTTAGGAAAGTGCTGCACTTATTATAATATCTTGCCTTTAATCATTGACAAGTAAGTGATGAACTCAATCTTTAGCCTTCTCTTCCCTTCTTGGTGGTGAGAGGTTGAGCAATATCATGGGGTTTAAAGACCCAGACTTCTAATCCCAAAAACTGACCAGTCTGGTACCTGGATCATAGGCAATAACTTAATTCTATTCTGATCTCTATGAACTATTCAGTCAGTTTGTGCAAGATACTTTACCTCTCAGAGATGTAGTTCCTCTTTTTGCTAATTGATAATGGTATCTTCTATGTTTAACTCACAAAGTTAGTTTAAGATGAAATAATGGTTTATAAATTTAAGAATGTATCTTATTATATAATTAAAACTGATGAAATTCAGAAAAAGTGAGAATAGTCAATGTATTCTTCAATAGTATCCCTGTCTCTTTATGCCACTCTTCATACTTTTAAGCAAACACTACCGCTCCTAGACCCTTAGAGATATTTCTATTAGTTCACTTTACTTGTCAAGAAGTTCTAAAGCGTATTTTATTATATATTTTGCAATTAGTTTCATAGCAGATCAGACGAGACTAAAATAAATACAATTCAATGTGAGAAAACACAAACAGCACAGAGTAGTCTAAGCTAATGATAGGAAGGCAAAGCTTACTATGCTAACAGAGTACAGGACTTTAGTCATGCACCCTCCAGAACCCATGCCCATGGGAAATTGTTTAAAGGCATTTTATTCCTAACTAGCTGCTTCACCCATTATCTTCAAGTTGGTAGAATTTGTGATACCAGGAACAACGTAGGCAATGCATTGTGTTCCAGCAATGGTGAGTGGAGTATCAAAGCTTTGGATAAAACATTTAGAAGACCCACCATACCTGAGAAGTACACAGTAGAATGAATGGCAGGAAGGAGAGTTTGAGCATATCATTGTTTCAGAATACACCTACCCTTACTCAGTGACAAGAGTCGACTGGTTGCACAGGATATTTTGACTCTAGAAAGTCTGGGAAGCATCTTAGATAATGACCATAACAGATGGTGTTTCTGAGTGCACTTAATGTGTTGCATAGTATTCAAGGCTTGCTAACACCATTAATTTCCAAAATAATTTTATAAGGTAAATGGTTTCCTTATCTCTGTTTTGTACACAAGGACGTTGAGAGCGCAGAGACTTTACTGAACTTAACGAAGAGATATATGGGCATTTGTCTTCTGTGTCTTTATCACCAAAAATTGAGCAGGATCCAGAAATACCAGAAATATGATCCTTTGATTTTTGACACATAATCACTGATGAGGCTAAGGAAGTGGAAGTCATCAGGAAGGTGAAGAGTATGGCTTTTATCTCTATGAGTTTGGACCTCTACAAGATGTTAGATATTTAAGTCATTAACTTATGAATGAAAATTGAAAGCATGGCAATTCATGAACTTGCCATGGAGGAGAATATGTCAAAAAATGAAAAAGGAGATTAATTACATGAAGAAATTTAGGTCATTGGGGAATGAGAATGTTTGCAACAAAAGGATCAGCATCCCCTCTGATTGTGAGTGTGATGCCATTCCCCTCTGGGGTGTGTTGATTAAGGTGGTTGCCATCTGCTCTCAGTTCAGTACCAAGCTTTCAAGAGTGCTTCTCACCAAGTTTACCACGGCAAATGTAAATGGGGCCAAAAATCTAGGACTGTTGGGAGACATTTAATTACTTGAAAATCTCTACAGTCTGGGAAACATAATGGTTAATGGGGTAATCAGACGGAAGCTGTGGAATTTTAAATAGTAGAGACAGTGTCCTTAGAGTAGGCTGTCACTCCCTTGGAGATGATAAAACCCTAGTGCATAAATGGTGACAGAAGCATACCTTCACTCATAAATCAATAATTCATAAAATGTACTCGGGTATAACTAAGTAGATTTTTATATGGAAGGTCGAATAAACCAATCACAGTATACTAAAAAGACTTGGTGGAATTATGGCAGGGTTTTTTTTTTTTTTTTTTTCATAACCTGAAAATTTAGGCATCCCTAGATTTTTAAATCTCTGAGTTGCATATCGTAACTATAAATCACACAGACACTAACACTAGATCACGGGTAGAACTATTAATTAAGGTGAGGAATTTTTTGTGGTGTCCCTGGAATCAAGCACGTTTTTTAAAGTGAAGGATTCTGGTCTTTGGAAAACATAGCCCATAGCCCTATTTTTGGCCCAAAGGGAGGAGAAAGGGAAGGGGGGGAGGGAGGTAGAGAGAGAGAGAGAAACAGGAGGAGAGGAAAGAGTGAGGGAAGGAAGAAAGGAAGGAAGGAAGGAAGGAAGGAAGGAAGGAAGGAAGGAAGGAAGGAAGGAAGGGAAAAAATAAAAGGAGGAATTCTAGGGGAAAGGAAGAATATTTACCTGTTACTGTGTTTTGGCAACATTAGATTGCTTTTCTCATCTCCTGTTTTTCATACTTCCTTCTTATTATATACTCATAGAAATAAACAGATCAATCTGGAGATCCACTTTCACTGTGGCATGTTCACTCTCCAAGTGAAACTGCTCAGGTGGGAGATAAATGGGACTAAGATGTCGGAATTAGTAAGAAGTTACTCATTCCTGTTCAGATGTGATGGATGGACAACCATATCTGTCAATATGCATCTTAAGAAAAATACTCAAAATTTGCCTTACTTTCTGTTTTTTTTTTTCTCAATACTCTTTCAATTATATGTGGGAATTTCAAGCATTAGACCACATGATAGCTATGTGAGTGCAAATGACAGAAATTGAAAATATATAACTGCAATTGGATCTTGGTATATGAAAACTAGGAACCTACTGCTATTGGTGAAGCTTGAAAATGAGAAGTGACTTGCCTGGATAGCAGTTCCTGGGGAAAAAAATTAATGGGAATTTGAGACATCTACAAGGAAAGGGTTTGGCAAGTCACTTTCATTCTCTCAGCCTTTGCTCTCTAATAAATGAAGGAATATGAGTGAGATTCCTCCTGGTTGTAGTAAATATATATATTTATGAACAATTAATGTCTATAGTAGGCAAAATATCATCCCCAAAGTGTTCATGTCCTAATCTCTGGAACCTGAATTAATGTTAGGTTACACGGTAAAGGAGAATTAAAGTTGCATATGGTATTAAGGTTGATAATTAGCTGTCTTTGTGATGGGATAATTTTCTGGATTATAAAAGTGGGCCAAGGTAATCCATGGAGTATTTATAAGAGGGAGGCAAAGAAGAAAACACGACAAAAATGGCAGCTCAAGAAGTATATGACCTCCTGTTTTTGGCTTTGGAGTTGAAGGAAGATGGTCACAGACCAAGGAACAAGGATACCCTCTAAAACAGGCATCCTCAAACTTTTTAAACAGGGGACCAATTCACTGTCCCTCCAACTGTTGGAGGACTGGACTATAGATTTAAAAAAAAAACTATGAACAAATTCCTATGCACTCTGAACATATCTTATTTTGAAGTAAAAAACAAAACGGGAACAAATACAATTCACACTGCTGCATGTGGCCCGTGGGCCATAGTTTGAGGACCCCTGCTCTAAAAGCTAGAAAACGTAGGGAGATAGATTCTTCCCAGAGCCTCTGGAAAGAAATGCAGTCTTGCCTATACCTCTTGATTTTAGACCAATGTTGTCCATTTCAGACTTCTGTAAAATTACATCTTTACAGAAAAGATAAGTGTAAAATTATCCCTGAAACTGTAAAATTATATCTTTTTTAATTGACCGAATTGGTAATAAATTATTACAGCATCACCAGCAAACTAACCCAATAGATGAGCATTAATCATTTCAAATATGTTGAAATAAGTTATTTTAAAAGTTATTTTAGTGAATAAGTTATTTTAATGAATAAGTTATTTTAATGAATATTTAAATAGAAGAGAATTTCTGTTTAGGAGTATATTTCATCAAAAACATAATTAGTCAATTATTTATATAACTAGGGATAGTTTGATCTGAGATTTTCTATTCATGTATCAATAGAAAAAGTTAACCATTTAAAAACACAATCACTGTAATACAGAGGAAAATGGGCGCAAAAGCACCTCCTAAATTCAGTTGATCCACTTCTTCTTCTTCTTCTTTTTTTTTTTAATCATGCCCAGGCAAGGATCAAACTCAAATCCCTTGGCTTACAAAGGCAGTGCTCTAACCACTGAGTATGGAATCCAGCCTAATTCACTTCTAAAAACATTAACACTAATTCATTTCCAGATCAGTTAAGTATGTTGTTAACCTCCCAACTTTGTACAGATAACTCATCCACTAAGGCATGATGCAAATAAACGTTCAATAATTACTCAATTAACTAATCCATCTTTTCTTGTCACATTGATTTTCATCTGTAATGCATTGTTACTGTCAATGAAGAGAAATTCAATTTCCTTCACCAAAACACAACCACTTCTCTGACAGGGCTGTACTGGATCAATTGCTCCTGCTCTTGCCCTCATCCTAATATTTGCTCAGCATCAACTGAGGTTACTATTCAAAAAAGCAAAAAAAGCAAGGAGGACTGAGTGTGTGTATGTAGTAGCCTCGAGACTTTCCAAAGAGCTCACACTTTGACCTGGACACCAGTTCTGTTAGGCCAGTAGGAAAGGATTCCCTATCTCCATTTCCTGATGGTTTTAGATCTACCACAAGATTATGAGCCTTGGCAAGATCACAGTTATCTAAGTGAGACTTGTTATCTAAAATTAGAATCACAATCTTACAAATTAGTCTTCAAATTTTACTTCTACTTCCTCATATATTTTAACATGAAGATAAAAATAACTTGCCTTCTGACTCAGAGAATTCTTGTTGCCAAGATCAATCAAAATAAGTCACAAAGCAGGTTTTTCATTCACAATAACATTTAAAAAATAAAATGTAATGGTTTGTAATAATTGTAACCAAAAACCTGAAAAATTTGTACACTGAAAATTAAAAAAATATATTGAAAGAAATTAAACACATAAATAAAGATAAAACATCTGTGTTTATGGATTGGAAAATTAATATTGTTAAGATAATAGTAGTATACAGAGTAATCTACAGACTTAATATAATCTTTATTAAAATATCAATGACTTTTTTTTTCAAATAGAAAAATGGATCATTTGGATCACAAGGAACCCAAATAGACAAAACAATCTTCAAAACAAAATAAACAACAACCCAACACAATTTTAGAGGCTCCAGACTCCCTGACTTTAAAAGTTAAAGTAATAAAAACTGTGTGATACTAGCATAAGTATGGAACTATAGACCAATGAAATAGAACAGAAAACTCAGGAATGAAATCTTTAATATATAGCTAATCGTACGTTGACAAGGATACTGAGACAAATAAGTGAGAAAGGGGCAATCTTTTCAACAAATAATTCTAGAAAAATGAGATTTCCATTGGGAAAAGAACAAAATCTAACCCTTAACTAATACCATATAAAAAATTTAAGTCAATGTGGATGAGGCTGGGCGTGGTGGGTCAGGCCTGTAATCCTAGCACTTGGGAGGCTGAGGCAGGTGAATTGCCTGAGCTCATGGGTTTGACCAGCCTGAGCCAGCAGGAGACCTCATCTCTAAAAAAATAGCTGGGAGTCAAGGCAGGCACCTATAGTCCCAGGTATTTGGGAGGTTGAGGCAAGAGAATAACTTGAGCCCAGGGTTTGAAGTTGCTGTTAGTTATTAACACCATGGCCTCTACCTAATTGAATGACTTTTTTTTCAAATAGAAAAATTGATCACAAAGTGAGGGTGACAAAGTAAGACTCTGTCTCAAAAAAAATATGGATGAAATATTTAAATGTAAAACCTGAAACTATAAAAATCCTGTAAGAAATCACAGGATAATTATTTCATGGCATTAAATTTGGTGATAATTTTTTGAATAGGGCACCAAAAATGCAAGTAACCATAGAAGAAATGGATACATTGGATTTCAAGAAACTTTTTAAGAATTATGCATCATAGGACGCAACCAAAAGACAAAAAGACAATCCCCAGAATACGAGAAAATATGAACAAGTAGTATTTTCATAAAATATTAATATCTGGATATATAAAGAATTCTTGCAATTCAATAACACAAACAACCCAATTCAAAAATAAGAAGTCTATTTAATAGTCCTTACTCTAAATAAAATATACAAAGCCAATAAGCATTTAAAAAGATGCTCAACCTTCTAGTCATTAAGAAAATCTAAATCAAAGCCACAATAAGGTTATCACTTTAGACTCATGATAAATGGCTATCATAAGGCATAAAAAAAGGAAAATAATAGGTGTTAGTAAAGATGTTGAAAAATTAGAACCTTTGTGCACTCTTGTTGGGAATGTATAATGGTGTTGGTGCGGTGAAAACAGTTTGATCAAAAAGTTAAATGTAGAATTACCATATGACCTAGAAATTGTACTTCTATGCATCTACAGAAAATAATTGAAAGAGGGACTCAAACTGGTACTTACACAGTGATGTTTATAGCAGTATTTTTCATGAAGGCCAAAAGGTGGAAACACCTAAGTGCTTATCCACAGATGAATGGATAAACAAAATGTTTTTATATGTAACTTGAAATATTATCCAGCCATACAAAGAATGAAATTCTGATACATGTCATGATATGCAAACCTTGAAGACATGAGGCAATGGGTAGCAAGTAGAGAAGAAAAGGGAAAATAAAATTTCCCTTATATGAGGTACCAAAACAGAAAATAGCACCGAGATTGCCAGCTGTTATCCTGAGAGGGAAAAGAGGAGTTATTGCTTAGTGAGAACAGAGTTTCTGTTGGGATGATGAAAAACTTCTGGAAATGAATACTGGTAATGGGAGCACAGCACTGCAAAGGTACTTAATACTACTGAATTGTATGCTTAAAAATAGCTAAAATGATGAATTTTCCATATAGTTTACCACAACAGAAATGCAAAAAATTCCAATTAAATGCCCATAAATAATAATAATAAAGGGTATAGCTAAGATTTTTCTATGCTTTTCATGTAGGGCATACATATTCTGACTGTCTTACCTGTATTGATTATTTTAATCTTCCAAATATTAACATGTAGAAAAATGTATTATCATTATGCCCTATAAAATGTGGTGACAAATTTTATCAACTAGTCTAGGTCACATGGTAAAAGGAGAATAGGGGGATGGATCTCGATTTGAATAAAAAATCTGACTCCGGACCATTTTCTCATGTTGTCTCCCAAATCATAATATTATTTCCTATATTATCGTATAATTGTAAAAAAATTCAAGTGTTAAAAGTTTCATGATTCAATATATACACAATACTCTATTTTGAGAACAAGTATTGGAGATTCATTCTGAGGTCTGAGGCCTGAAGCTTCACTTCAATACCTAACTAGAATCTCCAACATGACTTTTCTTTCCTCCTGTCTGGAAGGCCTTTGTTAGGAGTGTTAGGGTCACAGGACGTGCAGGATCAATGTACACAGTGAGGAAATAAACAACGCTCCCTTCTCTCTATTCTCTACTCCTCACCACCGGCACTCCCAGACACTGTCTCACACAAGGATGTTCCTGTGAAATTTTTAGACGGATTGGAGTCTAAATTTATACATCTTTATAATTCGTCACATCAGCACTTCTGGAAAAGTAGTGTCTTAAACCAATTGTACAAGATTCCACATTCTCTAAAATAATTAGTCAATTCTTGCATGGTAACTTTCTTCCTGCACACAGGGTGGGATGTCGCTTCTTCAACTTACAGTAAGAAATCTGACTTCTTTAGAAATCTAGCTTATCTAATTCAAAAGCTCTTTATTCTGTGACCCACACATGACTTAAGAGAGTGGTGACCCTGATTGAGAACAGACGTGTGCCATCTCTGTCTTGCAGATGGCTCCTGCATCCCGCGCCATTTGATATTTCTCTCTGTTCTGCAGTTAGGTGGCTCAGATTCTTAATTAAAAGATTCATTTTTATGGCAGCTTTTATAAAGCAAATATCTGCACATGAAAGAAGAGGAAAGGGAACAGAAGGAGGAGGGAACACGATCTGCTTTCCACCAGATACTGAAACGTTCCACTAATCTTTTTCACACCTTGTGGAGTTTCAATTTTCCCTTTAAAATGTGGATTAAACAAAGTTGCCAAAAAACATATGCTTCCGTGTCAAACATTTCACTTATTTGGGAGCCTGAAAGCAGCTTGAGAGCGTTCACTAACTCTGCCTGAGGAAATGGGGCAGGGTGTTCAGGCCTTTTGTTTGTTTGCTTTAGAAACAGAATGTCTCTGTCACCCTGGCTAGAGTACACTGGAGTCATCGTAGCTCACTCTTGCCTCAAATTCTTGATCCTCCTGACTCAGCCTCCTGAAGAGCAGGGACTATAGTCCTGCTCTGCCATGCCCAGCTAATTTTTCTTATTTATGAAGAAGGGGGGTCTTTCTCTTGCTCAGGCTGGTCACAAATTCCTGACCTCAAGCAATCCTCTCACCTCTGCCTCCCAAAGTGAGGCTTACACGGTGTGAGCTGCCATGCCTGGCCTAATTTGAACTTTTTAGGGGATTAGTCTCCTTAGAAGCTGAAGTCTAGACACTGGAGGTATGGTGGACTACAAGGGCAACTCAGGTGGTTGGTCTTAGAGGACAAAAGAATCAGACCCAGCTTCCAAAGACCTCCCTTCTTCAAAAATAAGAAAAATTAGCTGGGCATGGCAGAGCAGGACTATAGTCCCTGCTCTTCAGGAGGCTGAGTCAGGAGGATTAAGAATTTGAGGCAATGACTTGGCACCTGTGGCTCAATGGGCTAAGGCGCCTGCCACATACACCTGAGCTGACGGGTTCGAATCCAGACCCGGCCCGCCAAACAACAATGACGGCTGCAACCAAAAAAATGGACTGGCGTTGTGGTGGGCGCCTGTAGTCCCAGCTACTTGGGAGGCAGCGGCAAGAGACTCGCTTAAGCCCAGGAATTGGAGGTTGCTGTGAGCTGTCATGCCACGGCACTCTATCCTCAGGCACTCTATCCTCACGGCACTCAAGGGTGACAGCTTGAGGCTCTGTCTCAAAAAAAAAAGAATTTGAGGCAAGAGTGAGCTACAATGACCCCAGTGTACTCTAGCCAGTGTGACAGTGACCCAGCTTCCAATTTACATGCTGGTCATACCTTTGTGGGCTATGATATTATCTGATTTCACAGTTTATCAGAGTCAGAATTAGTATTTATACATGTGTAAGAGATCTAGAGTAAAGCCACATTCTGGGAGTAAACTCATTTGCTGGGAGTAAACCCATGGGGTCTCGGCAAACAAGTTAAGGAGTGGGCAGCTTTCTGTTGCCTGCAAGCTTGGTCCTTGGTCTGTGTAAAATTTAAATCATGCTATTTGAGCGACTCTTGAATACCTCACAAAACAAGCAAGCGGACCAAGAGCTGTGGGTCTTAGCACAGATGTTCCAGGAACTTGACTGTTATGTATAGGCCTTTCGAACTATTTGGATTTGGAGCAAAATTGTAATTTAGCAAAAGATAATGGATGTAGTTGCTTAAATTAATATGACAGATACCTAAGGTAGTGTTTCTTTGCAAACTACTAGCTTTGGGACTATAAGGTATTAATATAATCTTTCTGAAACTCAATTGCTTTATTTGTCAAATAATACAGCTACTCTATGTTTTGCGGGATGTTTTGATGATATTATGAAATATGCATAACATATGATTATAATCTGACAAATTATTATATATTTTGTCTCTATTAGTTCTTTGTTCATATTTAGGTGAATGATAATAGTGGCAGGTATTTACACGCTGTTTACCACTTCCTAAAATATGAGCTAAGATTTTTAGATAAAACTCACTCTGAGACACAAAATAATTTTCCCTAGGTTACTCCATTATTGTTTGTTTAAAAGAGAATCAAAGCTCAGTTGTTTGACTTACAATCTCATAACATTTCTTCTATGTTGTCTTCTGGAATCAACAATAGAGTAATGTTTCACGTCGTGCTTTCTTCTCTGTATTATTTAAGGTCTTATAAGTTATTTGAATATAGTGCATATCAAAATGCCTTCTCCTGGCCCAACATTTTTGCCAAAGTGTCTTATGACTCCATGAATAAAAAGGATAACTAAATGATTGATACGTCAAGAAGCATTGAGTTCTCTTCTCTGTCTTGTCAAGGCTATATGGCATTACTTTAGTAAATGTTTATGTATTAATTAATTCACTCATTTAAGAAATTAGTGAACATAATCATGTGTAAGATGTTCTGAGATTGAATCCCATCTCCAACACTTGCAAACTTTTTCCAAGGGACTCAACTGTTTAGTGACTCAGTATCCTCACCAGTAAATTGGGAAAGTATAATACTTTAGAGTTATTGTGAAAATGAAATAACTAAGTGCAGTTCTTAAACAGTGTCTAGCACATGGTGAGTTGTGTGTAAGTATGAGCCATTCTTCTTCTACATCAGAAGGTTAAGATCTGCCTGTGTGGTATGACTATGATAGGCATGTCCCCTGTTCAAATTTCATCCTAGATTTCCTATAAATAGCAGCTGTTATTGTCTATGCTAGCCTTCAAGGGAATTAATTTCATTCATAAAATTATATCATTAGAGACTTTCTTTTCTTCTGTAATATTTTTTAATCTTTCAGACTCCCCAAAGAAAAATTGTTAGGGAGCTGAGGTACACAAATTCCATTTCTAATAACATTATTTCAGAGAAAGATATATACAGAGTGTACGTGGGTGAGGAAAAGGGGAGTAAAAAAGATGCCAGGATCAGAAGGAAGAACACCGCTATGTGGTGGGACCACAGGAAACACAATCTGCTTTCAAATCAGGAATTTGTCTCTGATTAGCCATAGAGATAAAGCCAGTGTCATGGCGATTCATCGATTCATCGTATTATGAGCTGTATGAATAGAAATGGATGTCTGTCCATATCTCCAGCCTTCCACTCTTTCCTGAGATCTAGATTCTGGTGTCCAGCCTCTTACTGGACATCTGCCCTGGTCACATCACACTGCACAAGTACAGACATCAACTAATGACAAGTATCTTGTAACATACTTTTTCTCCTTTCTCAGAGAATACCAGCACCATTCTCTGTAACATGGGCTGAAAACCTTGGTGTCACTTCAACTTCTCCCTCAGTTTTTTCAGTTTTATAAAATGCATGTTTTAATAAATATTTGCCTTTTTATCCCCTTTTCTCCATTCTCATTGCTTTTACATTGATTCAAAAATTCATATCTCTTTTAGATTATTGCAGTAGATTGTGAACTCTTCTCTCCTTCTGCTGACCCCATGCCAATCTTCTGCATTGCCATCAAAACAGACTTTTTAAATATGAATTCAATTATGTAATTTCCATGTTTATATACTTAATTATTCCTTGAGATTTTTTAAGCAGATTTTATTTTTTAGAGTAGTTTCATGTTCACAGTAAAATTGAGAAAAAGGTACCAAAATATCCAAGATACTCTGTTTCTATATGTACACAGCCTTCTCCGGTTATCAACATCCCCTAGCAGAATGGCACATTTTTTACATTTCATGAACCTACACTGATACATCATTATCACTCAATGTTCACAGTTTATACTAGGGTTCATTCTCGATGATGTACATTCCGGTGGTTTGAACAAATGTATAAGGACATGTTTCTACCCTTGAAGTGTCATACAGAATATTTCACTACTTAAAATCTTCTGTTCTCTGCCTATTTACCTCTCCCCACTCCTATTTTCATAGTTTTACCTTTTCCAAAATGTCATATGTATATAGTTGAACTCACAGATTAGGGAGCCCTTTGAGACTGGCTTCTTTCAGTTAAGAATATGCACTAGATTTTCCTCGTCTTTTCATGGATTGATAATTCATTTGTCTTTGGTGTTGAATAAAAATATTCCATTGTCAGGTGTATCACAATTTATGTATGTATTCATTCACTTGATGAAGCACATCTTGGTTGCTTCTAAGTTTTAGCATTTATAAATAAAGTCATTACAAACATCCTTCTGCAGTTTTTTTTTTTTAATATGGAACAATTTTAAGGTTGAAATGTCATAAATATTGATTACAAGTTTCCCAAGGCCTGTTCCCTGTCTGCCTGCTCTATTTTGGCTCTCAGTGAAGACTGTATGCTAAATTAAATTTAGTTCCAAATATTCAAACTATTTATTCTAACATCCGACCCTTTGTGCATGCTGCGTCCATTCTGAGGAGCACTATGCCTCCAATTTCTCTATCCATTTTCTCCGAGTAGTTAGTATTTAACTCAGAACACACCTCTTCTACTTAGATGCAATTCTATATTGTTGGCAGACATCTAGGCATCTGGTTCAGATTTCTTTTTGACCCTGTTCCATACTGAATCACAAAGTTTCTTAAGAATAGAAATGGGGTATGACTTTAGTTCATTTTTCACACACCTTACACAGGGTCTGGTTTCAGACTAGGTTTTTTTTTTTTTTTTTGCCAGAATGTTTCTTTTTTTTTTTTTTGTTGGGGATTCATTGAGGGTACAAGAAACCATGTTACACTTGTTGCATTTGTTGCGTAAAGTCCCTCTTACAATTGAGTTTTGCCCCCAAATGGTGTGGCACACACCAAGTTCCCAAGACCCCACCCCCTTGCTCCTTCCCTCTCTCAGCTCTTCCTTTCCCCACCCCTCCCTCATTCTTTCTCTCTCTGTTCTCCCCTTCCCTCACCCCCACCATGTCAATAATTGTCATTAATTGTCCTCATATCAAACTTGAGTACATGGGATTCATGCTTAAACAGATGCAAAGAAGCAGATTCTATTCCTACTATTCTTTTTGATTGCTTCTATATAATCTCATGAAAATTATGTAAAGATATTTTATTTCTATTTATATACCTTCTCATATATGAAATGAAACAAGCTATCTTATCAGAACCTATCTTTTTATTAACAATAATACCTTACATTTATATATTTGTCTTTATACTTTATATATTTGTTTTATACCATAAAATATATTATAAAATATGGTGAGATTCAATAGGAAAAAAATATAAATTTAGGAACTCTTTATGTTTTCAGATATTCAGATTCCCTACAACAAATAATTTCCTGCCACTAAAACCTATTTTTTGTTTGTTTGTTTTTTTGTAGAGACAGAGTCTCACTTTATCACCCTCAGTAGAGTGCCATGGTGTCACACAGCTCACAGCAACCTCCAACTCCTGGGCTTAGGCGATTCTCTTGCCTCAGCCTCCCAAGTAGCTGGGACTATAGGCGCCAGCGACATAAACCCTATGTCTTATTAGAAATATTATTTTTCTATAATTTTAGTAATAGAAATATTCCCCATAGCAAGATAGCTAGTATTTAGTAGTACATACATTGGTTGGAACCACTTTCTTAAGTTTCCATTTCTTGCTGGGATTTGTGGATTATTTAGTCCTCTGGAAGCCAGTTTGTATTGGGGACTGTCTATATTTAGTTTCCTTCAAAGTTAGTTGTCGTTGGTAAGAGATTGAAATGCTATGAATGACGATGGAGTTGGAAATAACATTTTGCTGAAGCTAAACTTTTCTCACGGCTCAGGCTTTCTGTGAAGTGGGTGGTTCAGCAGGCAGGTGCTGAGGCACGGGAGGGGAAAGGTCGGTGCTGACTTCCAAAGTAATTCATAGGAAGAAATTTTATTAGAATGATGGCACCTTTTAGAATGCTAGGATTAGGATAACCACACCTGGGTTCTCATCCTGGCTCATCACATGTAGACAACAAAGCCTTCATTATAACCCTCAACACCTAAGAACTTCAAATTTCTTCATTTAAAACATTGAGTGAATAATACCATACCTCCTCACAGCACAATTGGTAACTTCAAATAAGATAAGACATGAGATTGTTTTATAAACTTTATAAGTATATGATAAGAAGGTTAAGTTCTTTTTATTATTTTTATGTGTACTTTCGTTCATTGTCTAGGTAAATACCTATCATAGTTTACAAAATTGATAATCTCCAGGGTTCTGGATATTAAGAATTTTTTATAGAAGCCTCTGCTTCTAAACTAGTGAAAATCACTGTGAAACTACTCTGCATTGTAGATTTGTGTTCCACGGTGTACAGTTCTCTGATAGTCCATTTCATTCCCTGCGTGTCTAGTGATAGGATGGATCCCTGAGGACCAAATCTAACAGAGGCCACATCAAATCCAATGGGGTCACCCTCTACCTTCATAAATTCCTCTACATAAATTTCCAATAACTCAGATTTTACTCACTTCCTGCTTTGGGACTTCCCTGCAACTATTATATGGAATCCCTCTGAAAACTGTTCAGTTGTTATAATACATACATAACTTTTTGCGAGGCATGAACCCCATACAAATCAGATTTTAATCAATGCATCCTCTCCCATTCCTGTGATGGAATCCAAAGTACACACTCCACAGGTCCTCACGGATCCCCAGTGGGGTCAGTTAGTCACCGGCTGGATAATATTCCTTTAGATTGAGCCTCCTTTCCTGATGCTTCTTTCGAGGCTCCCAATTCTGTTCATTCATGTCTATTTCTAAAATAAACGACCTTCTATTGTCAGGCTTTGCTTTAGGGGGGGAACAAGACAAGAAAATTACATCCACAATTTGCTATAAATTCACATTAACTTTGCTATACACTGAGACTAAGATTTAGGTAATTTGGCTAGTAAAATGATTATATTCCCAGACTCAGATCTTTGGTGATTACCACGTCAGTTCACTTAGGGAATAAAGTTAGTAAGATAAATACTGAAAACAACAAACCACCCCTGCCCTAACACACCTGATAAATTGTCAAAGAAAAGAGAGAGAAAATGGAGCAAAGGATCCTACAGATGTCTGAGAAGGCAAAGATGTAACTTTGCTTTTTTAAATAGGAATGATTTTATACTGTGGACAATTTGACTTCCGTAACATTCTCTTACCGTATACCTATCTTGTGACTTTATTACAACAAATTCTAATCTCATAGTGAAAGTTGATGAGACAGATGGCCAAGGCTTGCTCACTCACATTTATCCCCTACTCATTTCACCTGACCAGAATCAACATCATTTTTATAATCTCTACCAGACATTTTACATCCCGAACAGACCCATGTTCCTTATAGTGGTATAATGTTTTTTATAATTCCATCTCATATTCGTCTGAGACTTTATTGTTATATTCTGTTCAGAATTGCTGTAATTTTCATCCTTTGGACTGAGTATATCTTATCTATATATTTTGGCCCATTTCAGAGTATATCTTATCTATGTATTTTGGCCCATTTCACTTTGAAAAGATAGCATGAGATTTGGAAGTGCATTCTGTTGCATATCTGAATACTCATGCCAGGCTCATAGGAGTTCCTGGTCATCACACAACACAAGTGTCTGGATTCTTTTTTGTTTGCTGCTGTTCCTCAGAGCAAATGCCTGTCTGGTTCTTGGATTATGCAGACTCTGCTATATTGAACATGTGCTAGAACCAATTTCAGGCACTGTTTAGTAACAGAGTGACAGTTATTTATTATCATTTTACTGTCTGCATTTCACTCCTAGGAGCTTTGGCTCAACATCATCTATTATTGTTGTGGCAAATGCCACTGGGCATTGTAAAGGTCTGTAGCTAACATGCAATGATTTAGCATCCATGGTCAATGAGAGCAAAATAGGAAAAGAACAATAGTGCATGCTTTATGAAGTGGCAATGGAACAGCAGTGGAAATTAGTGATTATCTTAATTATTAAACATGGATATTCACTGGACCAATACTGTGGTTATATCCAATGATCAAATATTCTGCAGTTTATTGTACATTCACAGAACACTCTTCACAGAGATCGTAGTTTGTTTTGTTCATACTTTCAGTCAAGATAAAATGGCATCCTTTATCTTGAAAGCTCAAATTTAACCGAAACACGACAAAAGGTCCCTGTTAATATAACAAAATTCTTAAAGTTACTGATAATACGATCTTTGGAAGTCCTGAAATCTTACTGAAAGATTATACTGAATAACGCTTACATCGTATTTTCTATTTAAACAGTGCCGTGCCAGTTATAATTTAACATGTTATTATTTATAGAACATTTCCAAATTGATATCTTATTTAGCAAAAGCCCTAGAGTTTATATTTCTTTATTTTTCCCTTTTATTTTACAAATTAGAGAATTAGAGTCAAAAATTTAAGGAATGTATCATGTTAGTTGGCACCAAATCCCAGGTCTTTTGGCTCCAACCACACTCTCTTTCCACTATGGCATTCTTGTCAACTTTGGTAACTACTTATCACCCCTCTGTATCTCATTGTTCTGTTGTTACATTTGGTAGCATAGATCTGATATTAGGATGGCTGTACTCGAAGGATGATTTGTGAAACTAAAGACGCTAACCCTTACAAATTTCTAAATGTCCCCATCCAATAAACGTCTATTAATATCAAAACAAGTTTGCTAATTACTATTCAGAAACTACCTAGTGATGCCCAGACCTTGACAGTGGCCCTTGGTGGATCACTTTGCCTTGTTGTAAGTAGAGTATTAGGCATGCAGAGTCATGTAACAGAGGACCTTGGAGAAGAGTGTTGAAATCCACAAGAGCAGAGGTAGTTTCTCCTCTGTTGGCCTCTGTGATATTTCAATAAAAGAAGAATTCTAATTTCTAGAAGTTTCCCCTCGTTTATTTTCTGTAATAGTAGCAGTAGAGACTTGGGAAATTGTTGAAGTAGTGGTTGGGTGACAACTGAATGTGCCTCACACTTACCTGGGGAATAACTGTGAATTTAAAAGGACTCCTAAAATGAATTGAAATAGAATGGGAGAGAAAGTGAGTTGCTTTTTCAATCACTGGCATATAATGTCGAAGTTAAGGGTGTAGAGACTTTGGAGTCACATAAACTTTGATTCAAATCTTGGTTCTGCCAAGTACTATTCATATGGTGTTCACAAAGTTATTTTATATTTCTAACTTTTAATTTTCTCATCTGTAAAATTGTGATATAAACAATAATATGTTTTTTTTATTTGAGACAGAATCTCACTATGTTGCCCTTGGTACAGTGCCATGGCGTCATAGCACAGCTCACAGCAACCTCATACTCCTGGGCTTAAGCAATTCTTTTGCCGCAGCCTCCCAAGTAACTGGGACTACAGGCGCCTGCCACAACACCTGACTATGTTTTTGTTGCAGTTCGGCTGGGGCCGGGTTTGAACCCACCACCCTCAGTATATGGGGCCAGCACCCTACTCACTGAGCCACAGGTGCCACCCACAATACCTATTTCATGGGTGTTTTGAAGATTAGATATATAAAAAATTTAGTTCAGTTCCTGGCACACAGGAAATGCTCAATAAATTTCAATTTTTATAAGAAGAATGACTTGATAAGTGCAGAGTTTTGTGCAGTAGTGTTATTCTTTGCCTTCCCATTAAGTAGCTCAGGGAGTTCCTCAAATACAAATTTCTCCCTCTGCTGATACGGGACTTCTTGGATTTCCATTCCAGAATTACAAGCATTTTTGATGCCACATATCACAAACACTATTACAAAAAGTTTTAGAATTTCTTTTTTCTCTCCAAGAAAGGGACTAATCAAGAACTGCTTCAAGAGATTAAAAGGAAGGTGACGTTGATGTGATTCTTAATGATATGAAATGCTATGTAAGTGTATATTCACATATGTGAGGTAGAATGCCAATAGTGATGAAAAAAGTAATTCTTGATAATGGTATATTAGAAAAATTGACTCCATAGTTGTCAAGCTCTATTTCCTTCAAAATTTATTGAATGCCTGGTCTTGCGCTGGAAGTTTTCTTCTTTGTGGAACTTTGATAACTTGATGATCTCTTGGTTCTTATCTCTCTCGAAATTCTCATAAAGTTATACAGAATTTAAACATTTCTAGTTTTAATTTTTTTCTGGATGCATAACAGTTTAAAAAAAGAAAATAAAAAAACCCCATCTCATTCAGATATTTATAGAATACATGTTGGAGACCGTTTTGGAAGTACTCATTTAAAATCATCTCTTCTTTCTTTACCTCTGTCCAAGAAGGACATATGTTCCTGTGATTCTTCCCTCTGCCTATATAGCTTGAAATCCAATAAGGTCTAAAAACTAAATCAAAGGTTTTGTTTTGTCTCACACAATTTAAACTTTGATTATAATGTCTTATAGCTGAGAGATAAAATAGGAAATTCATTTAACAGTACTGTTTTAACCCAGGCCAGATTTTTATGTGAAGATATTTGAAGCTGTGGTCTTTATTTACTGGAATTAAGTTTCATGAGTAGAACATGAAAAACAAACTGCATTAATATTATTATTCTAACCAGGTGCAGTGGCTCACACATATAATCTCAGCACTTAGGGAGGCCAAGGTGGGAGGATCACTTAAGGTAAGGAATTCAAGACCAGCCAGAGCAACATAATGAGACCTAGTCTCTAAAAAATAGAATTATAATTTCAACTATAGTCCTTTTACAAAGTTATGCTGCATTTTTGAAGATACATTATTCATAATACATAAAGATGACCCCAAAATTACTGCAATTGTAACATATAGTCTTTAATGACTAAATTTCCTCATATATTTAACATTACATTAACTTAAGGGGAATAGGTGGTAAACCTGCATTACTTTAAAAGAAATCTTCAAGATCTTTGAATCTATATAAGTGCTATAAGTAGAAGTAAATTAAGACAGATTTAAGAACAGTTGCCTTGGATACTGTACACAACTTCAAATGCCAATAACAGCAAACAAAGTGAAGCATATCAAATCTTAAAAATCTAGACATGGTTCTTGGTATAAAAAGTAAAAGCCACTTAATCCCTAACTTCATGTTGGTGATAGGAAGAACAACCTCATTTTTGCTCGTATACATGTAATTAAATGAATGTCTTTTACTTTCAGAATAGGAAAAAGATGCCTTGGATGGGTGGTTTACTTTAAAAATTAGAAACACTTTAATAGGCCATATTTATTATTAGAATACACTCTCAATAACTCAGATTTATACTTATTTATCATAATATGGGAACACATGACCTCATTACCTTCTTCATGACCTAATTTTGCTTATTATTAAAAAAAAAACAGTTTGGATAAAATTCCATAATTCAGCAGCATTATAGCAGTCAATGCATTTTCTCATGATTGATTTCTCTATTGTATGTTTGGTGATATCAAATTTGTATCTTCAAATACAAATTGTTTGTATTCCTATACTTTTGGGTGACCATTTTCATGTTTTTTCATGACTTCCGCTTCTTCTATCCATTTGTAAATATTATGGCTTATTAGAGTTCCGATCAAGTTCTATAATCCTCCAATTCTTCACACAACTGTTCATGCACACGCAATCCCAAGATTTCAAGTGTCATGTATAGAAAGGCACATGAGTCTAGCCTCGTCCTCTGTTCTGAGCTCTGGGCAGGTCTGCAAGTTTCCCCTCCTTGAATAGCTCACAGACACCTACATCTTTCAGTTTCAAAGCTAAATGCAGCATCTTATGCCAACAATCTATTCAAACTCTTATGACATATCTCTATACATTCACTTGTGCAAATATGGAACCCAGGAACAATTTTTGAGTTCTCCTGTAGCTGGTTTTACTATCTTATACATATTTTCTGATTTGTCCACTTTTTTTCTTTGACCTCCTCTACTCTTGCTACTGTGATAGAATTGCACAGAAGTTAATCAGAAAAGGAAGATTTTATTCAAGAATGTTGCAGTAGGTGAGAGAGGCCAGAACTTGTTCTGTGCTCAACTCTGGGAAACAAAGGCCTGGAGATCTTTCAGACATGAAGTGAGAGGGATTGTAGGCCATCAATTTTGCTAATTGGCTTTACCCAAAGGAATATTAAAATTGATCATAAACTGTTCATACCAGGAGATAGTTTTATAACTTAGAGCAAGCTGTCCCCTAAAGCTGGGCTCGTGCTCTCCTGTAGAAACCGGGACTAGGGTCTCTGTCTTACTTTATGACTGCACTTCAGAATGATTCCCAGGTCCTTGAGGAAAACATTCCTGGGCTATAAAACTGGCAGGAAGCCTTAAAAAAGATTTATGTCTCAAAGGGGCAAAGAAGAAATTTATAATCACAAGTTTTGTGAAGCACATACTCTAAGAATAAGGAGTTCAGGACCAGAGTCAGGAAGAAGCCTCTCTGAAGTTGAATTAAGCTGAGGGGAACCTTCAGGCTATTTTGGTCACTCCCTCCTGTCAGGCTTTATCATCTCTCACTTAGATTTCTACAGCAAATTTTTAAATTGTGTCCCACCTCCAGTATTTTAAACTTCCATTGTCCACATTTAAGTGTACATGCTCTTTATTTCTAAAGGGCAAGTCTGTCATCTGTCACCATCACAAGTCCCCTCTGAGGGGTCAGTATCACACCTTGCCTTTAGCATGACGTTCAACCCCTTAATGCTTCTGACTTCTCTCTTTTGCATAATATGTCCCCACTTTATCTCCTACACACTTACTTGTGTGGAAATCTCAGTTGCTTTCAGGCATCTAGCTCTCCCTCACACCACTCCACTGTTTCTCAGGAACAGAATTCCCTCAACTCCCCTCCTCTCCTTCCCTAGTGAACCCCTCATCATTAGGATTCCAGATTAGCCCAGATTTCTCACACACCCAAGTCCAAGTGTAGTTTTCCTCCAACTGCATCAGTAACATCTGGGGATTTTTATATTATGATATTTATTATCCAAGTATAATTTCTTATATAATGGATTTTTCTCCACCCTATTCCAAACCCTATCACTTCAGAGGTCATGTTTTCTCATTTAGTAGTGTATTCACAGAATCTAGAAATTTTGCAACTTTCTAAACGTACATGAAGTTTTATGTATTAAGTGGTGACCAATCTTTTTCCTAGTTTAGTACAGAGTACACTCAAATATAAATCTAGTCATGTATGAAAGAAGATAAGGAGAAACTTTGTTTGGTAAGAAATCTTACCTCAAATATCCACAAGGTCCCCAATATATTAAGTCTAGGGTATTACATTAATTTCTTTTTTTTAATTTTTTTTATTTTTTTTGCAGTTTCTGGCCGGGGCTGTGTTTGAACCCACCACCCCCAGCATATGGGACCAGTGCCCTACTCCTTTGAGCCACCAGGCATCGCCCATACATTAGTTTATTTTTCAACGTTTCTTTTCTTTCAACAACATATTTGTGCCAGACACATCTTAACTTGTTAGATCACTATTCTGAAATATTCCATGATTCTCTACTACTCAGTATCTGCTAGTGTAAATATTAATTCAGCTGCTCATTTGCCATTCACAGTGGCTGCTTATTCTTGACTATATACACCACACAAATCCCTAAACCCTTTTTATTTGCTAAAATAATCCTTGGTTTCCTGACTGAGAGTTTGAACTTTCACTGAGTGCATATTCATAATTTATCCACTTTTGAATGGTTTACCTTTATCTTTCTTAGGTCCTCAATTTCAAAAGTCCCCCTAGATGAACTCTACTTCCTTTATTCTTATGGAGTTTTTCTTTTTTTTAATACTTTAACCACTATTGATCTGATGATACAAAAACATCTGCTGAAAAGCAGCCTAAAGGACAATTTATTCACTCCTGGATTTTCCATGCTGAGGTCACTAGGCCCAATCTCCGTCAGTCATTAAGTAGAAGACTCAAACAGTTTCATTTTTGTTGTATCCACATTCTTTGCTTGCATTGAAATTTAATGTTATTCCTTTGATTTTTAACTCTCTGTATAAAAATCTAGGCAGAGAAAATAAAAGTGTAGTACACTTTCTATTATATTATCCCAAACTTCTTATGCAAGTGTTCTTGTAACAAATGTCTCTGAGATGGATTTTTCCCAGATGTCTTAACATGCTCTCACTTATCAGATAATGTAACTTCATTAAATTACATACGTTTTTACTCTGCCTTGCCTCCTGGGAAGTTCTAAATTAAACATTTGCCATAGTTGTCTACTGTTCTTAATTGATTATCTTATTTGTCTTTTCATTTAGAAATGTTTGGTGTCAATACGATTTCTGACTTTTAAAAATTAGAAGAATGTAGGTAAAGGGCAGACCTTCTGGGTGCAGGACACAACTACAACAAGGAGCAACTAACCACTCAGTATCTGCTGGTGAACACATTCATTCATCTGCTTGTTTGCCAAAGTTGAGCAAAGCCCAACTAACAAATGCACACACTGTAATGTAACTGCTTATAACCTCACACTAAGCTGAAATTTTAAAAAATTAGAAAATGTCTTCCTTTACTGTAGTTTTTCTTAATCTACCTTTTCTATTGTTAAAATTTTATTGTCCCCAGTGAGAAAACATATTTTTGTGTAAGAAGGAAAGAATATCCACTATATTTACTTTTGCAGAATTTAGGACTTCTATAATTTTAAGCCTAAATCTCTCTACTCTTCCATTTAATGATAGAGTGCAATGTTGGACTTATTAAAGGTTTTTTATCTTCTAACATTGACAAAAAAGTCCTAAATCTGGATTAATTTTTAATGCCATTGAGGCATGAATTTGAGTAATCTATTGTGACATTATATGTGATTCAGGGGTGAACCTCGCCTTTTACTTTCCTTTAAATAGAGTGTATTCTATTCATTGACATTGATACATTGACAGCAAGAGGAATAGCAGGTAGAAGAGCTCTGAGGAAGAAATGTCCTTGGATGTCAATGTTGGTGAGGGGAGTTGTTTAAAGGAAGTCTGAAACCTAAAACAAGGCTTGGTCTCATGGGATGTATAAACCATTATAGCTAATAAAATATTCCTCTTTAAAAAAAAAAAAAACATTTGGTTTTTACTTGGAGTAGAATGTGAAGCCATCACGGGGCTTTGAGACAGACAGGAACATCATCTGACATACAGAGGGTGCCCCTAAAATGTATACACATTTTAAGATAGGAAAAAACTTAAAATTGTAACAATACATGTCAATAACATTGGTTATCTTGTATATTTGTTGTCTTGTATCAAATAACATTTATGTTATTGGCATGTATTTTGTTTATAACAAATAACATTTGTTGTCTTGTGTCTCTTGTAATTGCAGAAGTCTAATGGGACTTGAATATTGCCATTTAATACAGTATTTTCCTTTCTTAAAATATGTATACTGTTGTTTGGCACCCTATGTATTTTAAAAGGGTCATTCTGAATGCCAGTTTGAAAATAGTCTGAGGAGTGCTATAGGAGGGAGCAGAAAGCCAGAAAACAATTGTTGTTACTAAGCTGAGAAATGATGGCAGATGAGACAACAATTTCATGAACAGATAAGTTGAAAGTTGTTGATGATGCATTTATTATGGCAGATAAAACAAACCAAATTTGCTGAAAAATTAAACATTGGTTATGAGAGAGATAAGAATCAAAGATAACTCAAGATTTTTGGCTTAAGAACTGGGAAGGTGATTTTACAAAGCAAGCAATTCCAGAAATCTTATAAACAATAAAAAAAGAAGAAATATTTCAATATCATTCCACTATTTCATTCGTCATAATCCACGGCCGGGTGGATAATAAAATAAGTTTATGGTGTTTTCTGGTGAATGCAGACTTGTTATATTTTGAATGTTTCTGTGGAAGCAACATTAACTTTTGGGGGGAAAGAAACCCCCCCCCCAAAAAAAGAGAAGGAAAAGAAAATAGTGACTAACGTTCATTTAAATTGGAGTCAATTTTAAACAAAGTACATTACTAAAACATTCATTTTTTAATTCAACTTGTTAATCTGTCATTTAGGATATAAGTGAAACACATTTGTAATTTCCCTTTACAACAGTATATTTTCTTCAATTTCAATATCAGGTGTATCCAGATCAAGTCAAATCAAGGTATTTTTATTCTTTGTGCTTTTCATTATTGTAGATGAAAAAGTAAGCCCAGGCTTTTTTTTAACTTTATTGGCTATCCTAAACCAGAAAAGGTCTTACAGGGAAATAATAGCAGAATATATACTTGCTAAATTGCATTTTTGTAATTGTAAGTATGGAATGTTTCTGTAGAAGCAACAATAAGCTAAAGACTTATCAACTTACATTTTTTTCTGTGCATGGTATCATGATGTTATGTTAGTCTTTATCTTGTTTCTGAGATCTCAGAATCAAACCAGATAATGTGTGTGGATATCCTTTGTAAAGAATAACGTATGACACAAATGGAAGTAAAGTTACTTATTGAAGCTCATAGTTATTTACTAAATCACTGATTTCACCCAAAACTTATTTTACCTTTGTATTTATTTAATTTTTAATGGGACAAAGTCTTGTCCTGGGCTAAAGAGCAATGGCATCATCATGGCTCACTACAGCCTCAAACCCTGGAGATCAAGAGATTCTCCCTTATCAGCCTCAGGAATAACTGGAGCTACAGATTCATGCCGCTGAACTGGCTAATTTTTCGATTTTTTCTAGAGATGGGGTATTTCTTTTGCTCAGGCTAGTCTCCACAACTTACTTTACCTTTGAGTTTCCTAAAGAGGCAAAAAAATTACTTAAATTCTTTAACTTTTTATTAAAGAGAAACTTTTAGCAATACTAAAGTCATGACAGGTCTACCACCAAAGTTTTATGGGTATCTTCTCTAGAAAAGGCTGTATGTTCACACTCAGTACACGGCCGGGTGGATAATAAAATAAGTTTATGGTGTGCTCTGGTGAATGCAGACTTGTTATATTTTGCTTTTATCTCTGTTTATTTTAACATCTGCCCTTTCTTTCCTGCCTTATGCTATTTTTAAAAATTGCTTTGCTGATTTCGGACTTCAGTTGTTGGCTTTGCTATTGTTAAGGAATATTTCAAGAGGGAAGTTAAAATAGTGGAGAAAATACTGTTTTTCTTAATTTGGTTCCAGCTGATTTTATACCTGGGAGCAGTAGAACTGATGATTCTTGTGTATAGTTAATTAAATCCTGCGCTGATGGCTTCTGTTATAGGTATTAAGTCATCACCTTTTTAGCAGATCCTCTGGTCCAATGGGGTTGGATTTATCACTGGGGGATCATTTCCAGAATCTTTTCTCTGTGTTCAAGCAACTGATCGAGAGCAAGATGATGATCTGTGTACAGTTGCCCAGAGCGTTGATCATAAGAGTCATAATGTGTATGGGAACTCATTTCACTTTGTCTTAAAAACAAGATGGCAGGCAAACCAGTGACACAGAGATGAACCCCCCTTTCCCCTTCTGTCTCCTAGAATGCTTTTCTGTGAGACAGGAGACGCCCCACTGCATTTTGTTTTCCTAATGCTTCTTGGATTCTCACCAGCAGGTTTTTACAGTCTGTTGCTTGCCTCTCAGATTAGAAGAATGCTGGCATATTTTAACAGTTTCCTAGGATTCAAACAGCCTTTAATTAACAGCAAATTGATGTTTTGGAATATTACCAAAATATGGGAGGCTGAATCCTGAGGATGGGCTTCTGTCCTTCCAGCTTCTGAGTGCTGTGTAGTCCTATCACAGGGGGGCAGAGGTAGGTTCCCTTGCAAACAGCTGGCTGCCTACTGGTATGCAAAGGGCCTGTTTCTGTTGTCATCTTATTCCCACTGCCTGCCCATTGTTGTCTGTCTAAATTCCACCTACTGAGGACTGGGAAGGAGGCAGGTAGTTTGAATACTCTAAGCTTCGGGGTGTTAAACAGTTCAGGATCATAGCACTGGTTTCGCTGGGCTTTAATCCTCCAGTTGCCAAGGCAGTAAGGTACAGTTGCCTGTGTTTGTGGTTAAGCGTCTTTTCTGTGCCAGGTTCTTGTCATCTTGCTGTCAGAGTTTTGGATGTGGTTTAAAAAAAAGAAGAAGAACAGTTTTCTAAAATAATCATGGACTTGATAGCTATTCTGAGCAGGTTAGTTTTCAAGGAGGGATAGGGAAGCAGTGGAGGGGGTTTCCTTTTGAATCCAGACAGCTTGTTGCTGAACTCATTCAGAGCACTAGGCAGGACAATAAAGGTAGATTTGGGAGTTTGAAATGTTGTCTGCTACTTACATAACCTGATAGTTAAAAACAAAGGAAAAGGGAAAGAGAACAGCAGTTCGCCTAGCTCCCTCTGCCTAATGACAAATCTGCTTACTGGCCAGGTCCCAGTTTAGGCCAATGTCCATGTCTTGTTTTTTTTCCAGTGGCCCATGAAGCTGGCCTTTTTGTCTCAAAAGCGACCTCGGTGTTTTTTCCACGTGTGTGTCCCTGATTGCTCCCTTTGGTCTGGTTTCCACAGGTGGTACATGCCAGAGTCCTGCTCTCCCAGCCCTGGTCCGGCCACCAGCCCCTCCTTTGCAACCATCGCTGGATATTAAACCATTCCTTCCCTTTCCTCTTGACACTGCGGCCGCAGTCAACCTCTTCCCCAATTTCAATGCGGTAAGTGCCATATCCAAATTTGCGTTCCTCTGGGTGAAAGGTATTGGAAAACCTTGAAGGCAAGGGGTGATTCAGTCACACTGTCTCCATTATACTATATTTTTTTCCCCATGGCTTATCTCAAAGCCACAATGAAGGTGGTTGTCTGTGTGGTTATGTGAAGGATTTAGTCTCCTTTTGGAGAAAATGAAAAGAGACTCAATCCCATTTGGCTGATCATGAGTTGATGTCTCCCCTGGAGTGTCTTCTGACTAACACCAACAATTCTGTTACTTTGTTGGGATACATCAAAATTGAAATTTAGCATATTCCTTAGAACATTATAATTCAAATATATATCTGAAAAGTTAAAAATGTGTTTTACCTATCTGGGCCCTATCCTTCCAACTTCTTGTCTTTTTTTTTTTTTTCTCACTAAGTAAATAGGACTTTGATGATACATCAGTGATAACATTACATGCCGATGCATTGTTTTCCTCATTAACTTAAAAGGACTTAGGGCTCTAGTGGCACGGATTTTAATATTTACCATGTGACACAAGTTAAGTCTTTTGAAAATTACTTTATTTCTTTGTGAACAGCATTCTCTGTGCAGGTTCAACTACTTCTTGCCTCTATTCTATTTCGCCTTTAAGGTATCTTTATAAGTTGGCAGATTCATCATATTCATCATCATATTTTTGTGTGTGTGCAAACAGTGAGAATATTCTTGGGGAGGAAATTGAAAGAAGGCTTGAAAAGGTTAAAAACAAGTAAGCGACATATTTTTTGAATGTCTTCTGATTTAGCTTTCAGCAGTTGTTATAATGCAGGGTCTAAGCTTATCAATGACAAGACATGTCAACATAACCAAAGCAAAGAGGATTATGGTAAGAGGTCAGTGGATGCCCAGTGATCTAAATAATACAGCTTTCTTTTCGCCCCTATGATGCATTTTAAAAAGAAAAAAACTGCCCACAATTAAATCCTTCTTTCTCAGGAGATTGGGTCTTATTTTCTTTAATAACACTTTGTCACAGGGACTTGGGGCATGCAACTGAGTCAACACAGTGTGTGCTAGTCCTTGCTAATAGGCAAGGAAGTATCAAAATGACTACTTTGCTTCTTGAGAAGGGAGGAATTTTCCATAGGAAACTTCTTTTGAAATTGATGGGACATAAATAAAACAGCTTAAAGATCACATTTACAAACAGATAAAGATCACATTTACAAAATACGAGTTTTAATCTTAGGTGTTTCAATAGGAGTCGAGAAAAACATGCTCAGCATCGAATTCCTTTAATCTTACAGGGCTGTGCTTTAAAGCCTAAGGGTTTTCTCTCCCTGACTCCTCTGCTCTTCTGCTAAGTGGCCTCCTGGTGTAGCCTCCTTTTCCAGACACCACATGATGACTCCTGATGTGCTTTCCCTGGCCTCTGAGACCACCTGAGGTCACTGCGGTCCCCTGTCAGCTTCAGAGCAGTTCAAATTCCTGAAAGTCTATAAAAGCCTGGATTTCACAATTTTGGTCTGTCCTTTGGGAAATACTAAAAGCAAAATTATGAATTAGAATGACAATGCATATTTTTTGTTGTCAAACAAAAATGAGTGATATGGCGAGCTATGGTGATACTGAGCAAATCTCTTAATCTTCCTTGCTGTTCTTTCTTCATCGTTACAATAGAAGGAGTAGACCTGATAATCTCTTACTCTGGGAGTTATACCATTCAAAGATTTGAGCTTGACCTCAAGCTCAGCGGTGGTGGTCAATCTGGACTCTGAGGCTAGATTAAGTTCATATTCCTGAATTGCCTCTTATTAGTATGACCTTGGGTGAGTCACAATAACTCCTGTGTACCTCAATATCCTCATCTATATAATGGGACTATTAGTATAACTTAATTCATAGGCAGGTGATAATGATTATGTAGGTAAAATCATGTAGAATGGGGCTCATATTATAAAAGCACAATTTTAGCGATAAGTATAATGTTCATGAGTAGCTTGCAGACCCTTCTGATTTAGAATTAGAACTTCATTGGTAACTGATGACAAAAGTTTGACCTTATTCTTATTGCTTATGAATTTTGGCTTGTGTTTGCATTTGCTCCACTTAAACCCAGAGGCCCTCTGTTACTACACCTGCTCCTTATTCCCTGTTTATCCCCTTTCAGTTCTGGTTAAGCTGTAGCCAGCCAAGGATTAAAGTACTTCTTACTTATAACTGAAGGGAATCATTGGAAAGGCCATAATTATGTGGCTTGGGACTCAGAATTAGGGGATAGAATATCTCTTTAAGTAACAGCCTGAGTTCTTGATTTTTATAGCATGTGAATATCAATCCACAAATTCAGTGTGTATAAAACATAATTTTTTATCACTGTAAATTGATTTTATTTCTGGTTTAAGAGAGCCTGTTCCATCAGGCTAGAAGGAAATCGAATCTACTTATATTTCAGTGTCTGCTAAATTACTGAACTGTACCAGAATTATCTGTCAGGTTATCTAGCCTGTTTTTAGTGCAGGACTTCATCTGATCATCAAGTTATTTATCCCCATAGGCTTTCATGAGCTGGTCAGCACCTGGTTAGGACGGCTTTTTTAATCTCCTAGCTTCTCAGCTTTTCTGCACCATGCTTAGGACACACAAATGTTGTAAGGCTGTCGCGGCATCTCCTACCTCAATCCACCACACAACTATTACATCTTTGCCCAGAAAGTGATCGACCATTCTGCCACCTAACAATGTCCACCCTTCTGACTTTATTTGGAAGCAAAGCCCATGATGATCAGAGACTATCTGCCTGTTACATTCCTTTCCTGAAGATATGAACATGGGATCTTCTATCTATTTGGGATAGAATGTGGCAGAAGGGGAAGAAAAAAAAGTGGAGATCTCTGATTATTATCCTTTCTTGTACACAGGATCAGGGAGAATAATGAAGTGTATAAACAAATAAGCACAAGTAGGAGGGACATGAAGTAAATATAGAATCAGAGCTGAGGGATAGGACTAAAAGAGAGCGGTCAGTGAAACTATTCGGAGCCCTTAGTCTCCTCAAAGCCAACTTTTACAAGGCTGCAGCAGCAGCTATTCTCTTGATCTAGGAATGTTGTATCCCTGAATGCTAAATGTTCAGTAGCTTTTACACAAACGAGAACTTTCTTTGAATTCTTCACTTATCCCTCACCCTAATATTAGAATCTCAATGCCTCAAAAGAATTGATTCTAGGGATGCCATCCTAAGTCTTCAATTTTTGAATTGAAACAATGGATGATGTTTAGGAAAGATGCATTAGGAAGTGGCATGAGTTTAGTCCATCTAATCAATGGATGCTTATTAAGCCTCTATTATGTGCCAGAAATTATAATAACAAAAATTATGTTATGACTTCTGCTATGAAAATAAGCAAGTATTTGTAAATAAGTCAGCTTTCATAGAGAACAATGTATAGGATGGAAAGTCAGTTCAGGGACAGGAGCAGATGGCTGCATGGTTGTTGTGGTTGTCTTAGACTTTGGTGAGAAAAACAGAAACTATTCTAGGCACTCAAACAGGAAAGAAGTTAGTATCAGGGTTTAGGTGATTACAAAGCCTTGGGGGTGCTGGACAAATATAGGTCAGAGAAGGTTGTCCTGGCTCTAAGTTTTTCTGCTTGTTTTCATGGGGTCAGGGAGTTTCAGAAACACAAGACACCCAGTAATATCAGTTATTTTCAACCCAATTTCATTGAATGCCTCTCTTTATTGGCCTCGTTATTGGCATGAATGACAGGGACCCTTGGATGTGTGAAGCTCAGGCTTCTAGTCCTTGTGTATGGAAGGGCGTGGTGCTAAGTTGCTCATGGAAGACCTTACTCTGACAAAATGGGAAGGGCTGTGTAGAATCAGAAAGGCCTGAACATGTCTGTAACCATGGACAACGACTCAATCCATTGGAGTGCTGGCATTCTCTACCATAAGGTGAGAATAACTAAACATCTCTCATGTTTGATATCAAAAGTGCAGCTGGATTTTAAAGTGATGGAGATTAAAGCCAAAAATATGAATGGGCAAGAATTTGAGATGCTACTTGGAATGGGAGGTAATTATTAAAACATGGCTACTGTGTCTCACAGTTTAACGTTTGTTCTTCCATTTCTCTCTCATATTTTCTTCACATTCTAATCCATAGTTATGACAATAATAAACCTTTAAAATGTCATTGAAAAAGCACTACCTTTAGAGAATGTGTTCACGGGGACTGAAACTGATGCCACTCCCCTTCCCTGTGGCTGCGTTTTCTGTTGGCCTGAGGGTCACATGAAGAGCACTGACCTAGTGCACCTGCAGGGGCCTGATACTCAGTGAACCTGGAGTCCACTCCCCTGCTGGGAGGTACACAAGGAAGAGTGATGAGGTCACACAGAGGGCAAACAGGCAGAAAGAGGAGAATAGTGAGAGTGAGTATTTTGCTTTAACTGGCTTTGGTTTATAGTTCTTCAACATTAAAAAGTAAATTAGCATGGATATCCTGCCTTTGTGCTGCTCCTCTGTATAATAAGATTCCATCATGGAGACTGGGAGAAGGGAGTAAAGGGAAAAGAAAGGGAAGAGGGAGAGAGGAAGGGAGAGAAATAAAGATAGAGTGAGAGAGTTATCACATCATAGCCTGAGGTTGTGTTCTGCTCAGCAAGTTGAGAAGTGTTATCAGTTATAGTTCATAGCAGTGGCAGTGCTTTTCCTATGAGTCAAAGGAGAATCATGTTCAAATGCAAATTCTGAGTTAGTAGTTCTGGGGCAGAGCATAAGATGTTCAACATATGTATGTAGAGGGAAGAGAAGCCAGGAGAAGGACTAAATGCATTGAACAATTCATACACTCCTGGAAAGTGTCTTTTTCATTTATTCAATAGATATTTATTGAAGACCAACTGTGCGCTAGGCCTGAGAATTCAGTTGTGAACCAGGCTAAACTCCTGCAATTACGGAACTCACTCTCCGGAGTTTGTGTGGTGCAGTGTTGGGAAGAAGAATGTGAAGCATCTGTAGGTCTAGTGGCGCCTCCCGCACCTCACGTGTAGGGTGATATTCCTCACGACGTCTTCCTTCTACAAACGTTTGAGTTATTCCATATATTGAAAAATGTGTCCACTGAAAATAACGTCATCAAAGCCAGCTGCTATCAACCTAGCACTAAGAGATGTAATGGAGAGTATGAGAAGGGAGAAGAGGTCATTAATCTTTTAATGATTCACTCACTGGGCACTTATTAAGCATGGACTACATATCTGACTACAGAAGGCACTGGAATTACAACAATGGTAATAGTGAGAAGGAGGAAAAGGAGGAAAAGCAGAAGGAGTAGGAGAAAGAAGGGTCCTTGTATTTGTGGAGTTGGCACAGCCATTAGTCACTTCTTAAAACCCTCTTTCATCAGGTAATAGAAGAGCATTTAGAAATTAATAAACTAGATTAAACAGTAAGTTCTATACAAACACTTATCCTATCTATGTAGTTTGATTCATTTGTTGGAAAATGGAGTGGAATTGTATAAATAACCATAATTAAGTGCTTAAAGAAAGTTCTTAGAAATTAAATGCCCCTGAGTGCAGGGGATGGACACATCACTTAGCGGTGGCCCAGCAAAGCACATAGTAAAGGTTGATGTTTGATTTGGAAACAAATTCCAAATTTACCTTGCTCATTCAGGCAACCATAGTAAAGGATGTGGAAAAAAGAAAAAATTAAACACACATTTCTCGAGTGAATGAGTGGATAATAAATAGATTGGTAGCTAGATAATAGAGAGAAATGAAAAATGCAAAATAGATATTTGATAGAAGAGAACTAGCCATAAATATATGTGTCATAAGAAATGTATTTGATAGAAGTATCTCAATAAAAGCAAAAATTCTAAGTATTGTTTCATACATTAAATTACTTCTATCTAATCAAAATTATTAATTTAGGCAATTATTAGGAAACAGAAGCAAGTGTAGACTCAAGACGTCTTCTTAATTTGCATGTATAATTTGAGGTTGGCTCATGTTTTGTTTACTCTGGTTATATAAATGGACAGTGATGTAAAACTCCCAGTGGCTACTCATAGAATGTACCCTCGAGTCAGTCCTTTATGGTATTTGTCAGCTATTTCGCAATAGCTGGGAAGCCTTGTCAGAAGGCTTGTCATAATGATTAAATATTGGTAAGGCGTTTTAGGAATAGCATCAAAAGTGCTTAACATATAGAGTTTATCCTACAACTGTAGCTTACATGTGCATTGATAAAGTAGACAAAAATATAGAACTCCAAATAGAAAATTTCAAATTCAAGTTTTTGTTTTCCTTGCATGTATACCCATCAGGATCTTCACTTCTGTAGCTCAGTGGGTAGATGCTGGCCACATACACCAAGGCTGGGTTCAAACCCACCCTGGGCCAGCTAAAATCAACAATGATGACTGCAACAACAACAACAAAATAGCCAGGCCTTGTGGTGGGTGCCTGTAATCCCAGCTATGTAGGAGGCTGAGGCAAGAGAATCGCTTAACCCAAGAGTTTGAGGTTGCTGTGAGCTGTGATGCAACAGCACTCTACTGAGGTTGACAGCTTGTGACTCTGTCTCAAAATAGAAAAAATAAAAAAATTAGAAAAACGGAAATAATGCCAAATATACAGGCATACTTTATCTCTTTTCTTTTAGAAAATGTTCTTTGATCTTGTTGTCCTCTGTGGTGCTGTATTTTGAATCCTGCTCCAGTTACGGAAATGCTTTCGTCTCTCAGCTACTGGTTGGTTTTATCGAAACAGTGATTAGACAACTTTCAGTTGTTTTGTTCAAAGACATATGAAATAAATTAAGCTTGCATATTAATAGCTGCTCTTTACCAGGTTTTTATAACTGCTACTGTCAGTATAATAGTTAGGCAATAAGGGTGAAATTGTGTGTAGAAAAATTGTACCCAGAAACATGCACTGTCTTTCTTAATCACAACTGGTAGATGGGTGGAAGCTTTTCAGGTGAAAAATGCCATTGTAAATAATGTACTGATTGCTGCATTACTGTCCTTCAAAGACAGATGTAGCAGAATGCTCCCTGGTTCTGTGCATTCTCTGTGTCATATTTGTATAGCCGAGGCCCCTCAGGAACATCTGTTTATAAAGTCTCCTTTCATTCCACGTTCACACTGAAACAGGTCTCTAAGCATGTCTGCTGAGCACTGCAGCTTTCTTTGAAACCAAGTTTGTCAAAGTCAAGCCAACTTATTATAATGACCCCAAAGCAAAATGCAACTTCAATGTACAATCTGCAGACCTGAAAATAAAAGAGTAAACAAATGCAAAATACACAAACATTTTCTTCTTTAATACTTTATTTCCGCTTTGAATAGGTGACACACTTTCCTATGATTCAAAATTTAAAGAGCACAAAGAGATTTCCTGACTTCTTCCCTTGCCAATCATTTGTCCTTCCTTAAGTGACAATCAGCATGGTAAATTGGTTTTGTATCTTTCCTTCTAGAGATATTTTGATATAGGAATATGTTAATTGTTTTTCTTACACAGACCGAGGCAGAATACATATATATGCATTCATAGACTACGATGAGATAAGTGCAGAAATTGTAAGGAAGCATCACACAGTTTTTATGGCAACTTAAGAGAGCAATTTTATATCTGTGAAAGGCAATAAAGAATTATGGCTACATTTTATAAGCATACTTCCTTTTATTTTTTCTGGTAATTCACTATTATTGCATTTTATAAGAGTACATGTATATATGTATTTATTTTTAGATATGTAATACACACGTTATTATTCCTTATGTGGTCAATTAAGATGAAGCTTTTTAAGAAAAATATTGACCTGTTTCCTACTATGACTTTTTGACTAACTATAGCTCTGGGCAAATAAGGGGACCTGAAAAAGGAAACACCTAAACTCACAGCTTATTCTGTGATCTAGTAGCTCCGAGATTCCTCAGCCACAATTAGCTATAGACACTTTACACATGAAAGAGCTTTTAATAGTTAATTTGTTTCTACTTCCAATCATTTGTTTTACAGGTAATCCTAGAATGATTGATTGATTTCCAGTTTCATGGCTAGAAGGGGTAAAGCTGAGAGATAACTGAGACTGCTGACTTCTCCTTCTCGTGAAGTCAGAGGTTACAGGTTGAATTGTGTCCCTTGAAATTTCATACGTTGAATTCTTAACTCATAGTGAATTAGAACGTGACCTTATTTGGAAATGGAGTTATGGAAGATGCATTTAGTTTAGATGAGGTCATTAGGGTGGGCCCTAATTCCACTATGACTCGTGTCCTTATAAAAAGGGAAAATTGTACCCAGACTCATGCACAGAGTGATGATGATTGAAGAGTACAGGGAGAGAACCATCTGCAAGCCACGGAGACTTGCAACAGATCCTTCCCACACGGCGCTCAGAAGGAAACACCCCACTTTCACCTGGATCTTAGATTTCTAGCTTCCAGAACTGTGAGGCAACAAATATCTGTTGTTTAAGCCACACAGTTTATAGCATTACTATGATAGTTTCAGACAGAGGAGGATCTATAGAGCCATCTGATCTACCTACACATGCTTGCTGCATTCTCTTTTACAGTGTTTCCGGTAACTGGTAATCCACCTTTTTACCTGGTTATAAGCTTACACTTGAGGAAGAGAGACTTTTCATCCTAAACCATATGCAATAAAAGGAACTTCTCTGTTTGGAGCCAGTTCGTACCCTCTGTAGCTCTTGTTAACCAAGGAAGAAGATAACACACAATATATTGACTTTAAATGATTTTTAATTCATCACCCAGTGACAAGGGCTGTAAGAAAAACACTTTTACAACCATTAATTTTGAGATATGACTTTATAAGAATCTTACATGTTCACAGGTATTATATGAATGAGATGGATCAGGAAACAGCTCCAAGAGAATGATTTGCCTTAACTCATGCAAATAGTAAAACACCAAAGCATGGCTGGATTTCAGGTTTGGTGATGCAAATCCGTAACAGTTTTGTTTGCAACATCGCCAGATGGCCTCTTGTCTGCAAGTAATTGTAGTTTCTTTAATCATCAGTCGGAGCCTTGGTGTACTATGGTAGCTAACTAAATAATATCTAAAATACCATTTAAGCCCAAGAGTTTGAGATTGGTGTGAGTTATGAGGCCATGGCACTCTACTGAGGGCGACCACGTGAGGCTCTGTCTCTAAACAAATGAACAAAAAAAAAAATTTAAAAAAACCTCAGAATACTTAACCTCAAGAAGGCAAGGTATTTTCTGAATATGATCATGATTGGAGGACTAGGAAAAAGAACACCTAGGCCATCGTCAGACAGTAAACATACTCTCTGTTGTCACCTACAGAGGCACTGATGTTGCATATGGGAATCATTGGGAGGGGCATAAATAACTTTAACTGTTATTAACTGGTAAATAAAATACATTTATTATACATATTTAACTGGTAAATAAAATACATTCCTAATTCATTAATAACTCAGGCGTTTTACGATTCGGGATCCATCTTTACGAAAGCACGTGAGAAAAAATAAAAAGCACTAAACTTTGAATACGAATGATATGAGTGCTGCATTTAATACTTTATCTATGACCTAACATTAAACTCCAGTGTACACATTTCTTCCTTTGTGAAACTAAAGTAATCACATCAACCTCATAGAAGAGCATAAAGGTGTTAAAGACTGGAAGTGATGCAAAAATAGTAGGCATTGCAGAAGTCTATTGGTGTTGAGGCCCTAATGGACTTTTTTCATAATCTCCCCGGGGTGGTGTCTTTGCCCTTTCAATGCTCACAGTCCCTGTGTTCAAGCCTGTGGCCAAAATGGGTAAGAAAATCCATTTACATGGCAAGTACAGATGAAAGAATAACCTCAGACTATCATTTGAGGAAAGCTGACTCTTCCTTCCCGCCAACACTAAGGTAAAGAACGATTACTCTTCGTCAAAGGAGTGAGAACTTTTTGCCAGCAAGTAGAGTTGTTTCCTGACTCAGTACATCTCAGAGTGTAGTCGCAGTCCTGATTCAAGGACTGTTTACAACCCGCGATGAGGTAAGGACAGAGATTGAAAGTGAGCATTATGAGGTTTTCATAGCAAGGAAGAGAACAATTTTGCATCTGTGGAAGCCACTAAAGAATTATGGCTCTATTTTGTAAGTCTATTTCTTTTCATTTTTTCTGATAACTCACTATTATTGCATTTTGTTAAAGTATTGGTTTGTGACTGAGGGCGATGTGTGTCCTTTAGCAAAGAGGGTTGAGAAAAACTGATCTGTGTTTCAAGGTTTCAGGGTTCCGTCTATATACAGGAAGTAAAAGGGCCTTTGAAGTCCTTGTTCAGTTAATTTATGCAGTGTATGGTTGAGAGCCACAAACACATTCTGACTGGAAGTCTTTTAGCTCTACTCAAATTTCTGTACCTCAGAGAGGCATGGCAATGGCAAATGACTTTCTCTGAAGCTCATAAATCAGAAACAGAATTTACATTCTGCCTTTCACTGAAGTGTAACCCCTTATTCCACATTATCTTGAGTTAGGGCAAACAGTAAAATGGTAAAAAATTAGTAGCTAATTCTTGAACCTCCTTTCTTGCACACTCTAAAATAGAATTTATTTCAAGGAACTGTTAATAAATTTTAAGGAATTAAACTTTTAAGTGGTTATATATAGGGATAAGAAACTTTATTCTTTTGGTTTTTATATCCAAATTGTTTTCTAAAGTGGAAACTAGAAGAAGAAATAATAGTCCAGCAATTTGGGAGACTTTTTAATGCAGTTTCTTCAAGGAAATCACATAGAAAAATAATCAATTTTGTTAAAACATCCTTGTGCTCTTTAGAATATTTACCTACCCATCCTGTTAATGTTTCTGTAACTTTTTCCACCTACTGCCATTTCAAAGCTACTGTTCCACCTTCCTAGAAATTTTTAATAAAAAGGATAGATAAGGCTCGGTGCCTGTGGCTCAACGGGCTAAGGCACCAGCCACGTACACCTGAGCTGGTGGGTTCGAATCCAGCCTGGGCCCGCCAAACAACAATGATGGCTGCAACCAAAAAATGTCCAGGCGTTGTGGCGGGCACCTGTAGTCCCAGCTACTTGGGAGGCAGAGACAGGAGACTCACTTGAGCCCAGGAATTGGAGGTTGCTGTGAGCTGTGATGCCACAGCACTCTATTCAAGGTGACAGCTTGAGGCTCTGTCTCAAAAATAAATAAATAAAAAAAATAAAAAATAAAATATAAATAAATAAAAAAAGGATAGATAAGAGGCATAACCAGCACTTTCTGGGACTTTCTGCATGTATAGAATTTGAGCACTCAAACAGGTAGTGCTTGTCAAAATGGGTTCTATGAGGAAACTGGCCTCTTTTGTTTTCAGGTAATCCTACATGTTTTTTTTTTTTTAAGTAAAAATAATTCATAAAATGAAAATTTAATTTTAGAATCACTTTAGTTAGCTCTTATGCTACATACAAGTTTCTGAGGACATATTATGATTTTACACTCCTTGTGTGGGACGAGATAGAGAAATGATCATTTTTGAGCTTAGAGTTTGTTTTTAATTCTACTTACTTAAAACCATAGTGAAAAATGTTCTAATTTTGAAGAGAGTAAAATATACATATACTATGTATACGTGTACATGGATGCACATGCTAACACATGTCTGTAAGTTTCTCTGGATCATGGTTTAAAATGCTAAACACAGAATGCACAATCCTCTTGTGTATGTATATCTAGAGACTTCATTCAAAAATATTTACTTCATTTTTATTAGCAATAATAAATCTCAAAATAACAAACAATATAACTCTCATTGGGGAACTGGTTATACTGTTTGTGTATAACATTAAACTATTTTAAATTGGATACCAATTCTATGACCGTCTGTATATAATTATAAAATGTACCTTAAGAGACATTTGAAATGAAAAATTGTTTTTACCTGGAAATATCACAAAAGCATAATGTGGAATAGGGAGGAAACATAAGTTGCCAAGTGTGATAGAATTATAGACTATAATGTGTATGTATTTTAAAAATCATATGGCAGTAGGGGAGAGGGAAAATCGAGAGAGAGAAAATGAGATTGATTTACAACATATAACAACCTGCATTGGAAGATCATGAGTCCTTATTTGTAAGTGGTTCTGAGGAGTAAGTGAGACAATGGAACCCGTAAGGGAAGCAAACAAACAAAAAAAACCATTTCTGTAGGGTTCAAGCATTGTTATTTTAAAAAAGAAATATCTGAAATGCAAATGAAGAGATGTGAATACTCAGATGATCAGTATATAGTTTATCTATATATAGTTGTTATATGTAAAAAAGCTTTCCAAATTTTTTAATTTGCAGATGTCAGCAGAATACTTAATTGGAACGTTTGTCACCCTGATAGCTGTCCCCAGCTTCTTGGCACTAGGAACCAGTTTCGTGGAAGATGATTCTTGATTTTCCCATGAATGGGTGGTGGTGATTGTGGGGATTTGAGGGGGTGAGATGGGACAGGAGGAGGAGGTCAGGCAGGAATACTGTGTGACCTGATTTGTAAGAGGCCATGGACGGAAGGACACCAGTCTGCAACTGGGGTTTGGAGATTGCAGACCTATATTATTACTTAGGGATCTAGCTGATATATATACTTAGATGTGACAGCCTCAGACCCCAGTTTGTATTTTCTGATCACAATGCCCCAGATTTGTGGTCTGTATGTCACAGTTCTAATTTGACTTGCTCAAAGGCCTTATGGGAGAACTACACAGATTAATGTCCAAGTAAAAAGCTTAATGCATTGATTCTTCTAACCTTCTACTATTTAGAAGTGATTGCAAAGTCAATCAGAAAATTTGTTGACAAAGCTTGGCAACCTACTCCTGAAATCCAATTTAAATTTACTTACTAAAGACATTAGCATTTGCTTACTAAAGACATCATTTACTTCAAACATTTGTACATTCAGCGAAGATAAAAGAGGCTAGTGAAATTTCTGATTTTTATTATAATTATTCTGATTGTATTAATTGGATTGCATCAAGTTTCATAGTATAGTAAGGGCTGCATTTTAGAGTTTGAGAAAATTAGTGTTTCTGTTCAATTATTGCCTTTTGATTGTTTTTTTAGAAGTGGTCAACTTTATTTGTACATTTTGAAAAGAAGTTGATCCAGCCAAGAAATTTAATATGTCAAGTTGATACTTAGCTTTTTATTGAAAGCTCTGTAGTTTCCAAGGAATTGGTATAATTTTTAGAAAAGCACTAGGCTCTGAATATTGGGATATTTTTACTTTTAGAATGAGGGAACATTGAGCCTATCACAGTATATCTGTCGTGGAACTCCTGAATGAGGTTAAAAAGTCCAATTTAAATTTAAAGTTAATTGACAGGGTTCATCTATAAATTGAATTTAATTATATAAATGTCATTATTCTAAGTAGTTTTAGCAATGACTTGGAGGGACTATTCCCAACAACATCTTCACCACCAAAAAGATAAAGAAAGAAAAAAAAAAAAAAACCACTCCAGGCTGCTGTGCCTCCTAGCCCAAATGGAAACACTTTTTTTCCCCACGCAATGGAATTAAGTGATCACAGATGGACTATGTGGTAGATCTGATGAATATATTTAATGTTAGCTGAATGAAAATAATATGACTCAGAACATAAGTGAGATAATATTTTATATTCACTTACCCCTAGAATTTTTCTTTCCTTTTTTTAGGACTTCAAATTAAGATAATTGCAAAAACCTGGAAAACATATTGCTGGAAAAAATAAAAATATAAAGTCTCACATATTAAGTCTGATGAGGAAGTTCATAAACTCATCCTAGACAAAGTGCTGTGTGCCTCATTGCTGAATATCACTACGGTCACCTTCAAAGTGCTCCCCCTGTTAAGCTATGTCCTGATGCCAAAGCCTCTTGCACCCTTCAAAAGGAAATCTTCCAGAATGGCCATTAGACCTGGCACTGTTGTATGAGGTCTGACAATTAAGTTAGCAAACTCATTGGAGAAAAAGTGCTACACACCTCATTGCTGAATATCACAATTAACATCTTTTAAGTACTCCCCTTGGGAAGCTATACACTGAGCCCAGTGCCTAGTCCACACTTGAAAGTACTTTTATTAGGATAAGTTCTCCAAATTATCAGACTTTATGTGATTATGACAACAGCTCTGATGGTAGTTCTAGAAAAAGAGTTCCAAAATTGTGTTAAAGGGTGCACTGGGCACTGGCATCAGTGCATAACTTCTCAAGGGGAGTACTTCAAAGGTCACCCCAGTGATATTTACACTTGAACAATTACAATAAGTAAATAGCACTTATTGTAGGATAAGTTCTGGAACTTAATTGTCCATCCTCACACTTCTTGAAAAAGAATACAACTTATATTAATAAGAGCAAGGGACTTCAAATCGGTTAACTCTTACTTTTGGTGTTACAGAACCATGTGTAATCTGTTCAAAGCCAAATACACTCTTCTCAGAAACTGTGCGTGCGAAATGGTGAGGACAATCTCAGTGCCTTGGATTACACTCACAGATTTCTAACTCCAGTGGAAAGTGTTGGGACTCTATGATAAATGAACATGTAGGCTTGGAAAGTGCATGTTACTCTCAGAATCCCTTTGAAAGCAGATACTTTGTAACTGTTTTTCTGTAATAAATTTCATATTGTTTGCTGATGCATGTGAGCTGTTCCAGGGATTTCTTGCCTAATAAAAAAAATAATAAATGAGTGCAGACAATCCTTTATCATCTCTGTGTTGTGTTTCCCGTTTTAACTTGGTTTTGGAGGTTTTTATGGTAACTGGCAAGGAGAGGGAAGGAGCGTTGTCCAAGTAAGAGTATACAAGAAGGAAAAACATGAAGAAAAAGGAGAATATTCCAAGTTGAGTTTTGGTTCTTAAAATTATTCTGGGATTAAAATTGATAAAACATAATTTTGTTTATATTTATTATAAAATTGCATAGGTTTCTGGAACTCTTGATTACATAGGTAGTTCCTCTTATTCTGTGTTTATTTTGGTCTCCTTTCCTGTATTTTAGTTTTAGATGGTCTTCTTTCTATCTTTAATGTTTAACTGTAAATATGCTAACTTGTTTTAAAATAACTGCTTGATTTCAAAAGGAGCCCTTCTTTCTTCCTATGCATCTATTGGGCGGTCAGCAGACACAGAGTGGAACCCATACTGGCAACGTGTATTTTTGAATAGGTGAAGCAGAGGATTACATGGCTCCAGATTTCTTTCATGTCCCAAGTCATCTCAGCATTATTTTCAGTTTTCCCTTTTGTATTTTAAAGAATGACATAAAAATATTTGGATGTGAATACTCAAAAGAATACCCAGTTATAATGAAAACTTATATTTTATCTATTCCTTTTTGAAAAACTGTCTTTCTGTGTGAAAAGACCTGACCTAAGGAGTTCTGTTATTAAAACCATTAATAGGGGTTTCAAAATGGTGAGGTTTGTTTTGATAAATTAGCTCTTGGTAATGTGGAAGTTAAGTTAGGGAAATATAAATGTACACATTTATTTATAAGTTTGTTTGCTAGAAAATGATATTGAACCACCAATAACATGAAATAATAAAAAAAGAATATAAATTGAAAACCTAGACAATAGCTAGTCTTCGTTGAAATTATAGGTGTTTGGGACATAATGGTTGCACATATGCCAGCACCTAGTCTATCCTCCTTAGCAATTTTGGGACTCTTTCTGGAATGGCCATCAGAGCTGTCATCATATGAACTCTGATAACTATGAGCTTGCCACTGTGTGATTACATGGGCAGCACCATACAAACAACTTGATGTGGTTCTATAACCTTCATGTATCAGTGTCTCACAGCTGTGTCCATGTCAGTGGGTGGCAGTGTCTTTCTGAGTGGAGTTCATTAGCAGCGTTGCATGGTTTTGTGTAACATACGACAATAGCTCTGATGATCACTCCAGAAAAAGGAAGGGTGGACTAAGTGTTGGTATTGGTGCCTAGCTTCCCAAGGGACTTCAGAAGTGACCGTAGTGATTGATGTTCAGCAATGAGGTATATAGCACTTTTTCTAGGATGAGTTTGCAAACTTAATTTTCAGATCTTTGTATCACGGTACCCTTCAAGGCACTGTAAATTCCTACTTTTCTGCAACCTTTTAGTCATTCATTAATTTAATAAATACTCTGTAAATGGCAGTGCTCTAGTCATGGGTGATATAACAATGAAGAACCAGTCCTTTCTATCAAGGGACTTAGAGTCTAGATACAGGGAAACTGAATAAGTTCATTTTAATTCATAGATCAATAAGCTTTTTATCGTGTGACTAATATAATACAGCTCCATACTATACTAGGCACTCTTAAGAGATTCAGATCACAGGCAAATCATAAATATTTGTGGACTATTGTGAAATAAACACAGAATAAATAATAAATGGACTTAAGTTCATAATTTTTATCAGGAGACAGATATAAGAAACCAACACATTTCAAATAATGTACAAAATAAATTCACTACTACTAATTTGACAGATTAATTCCATTTAATGAATCAGCTCTTATTTGGACAAAGTCAAAGAATTGGCAAAAATAAATACTAGCATATTCCATAGTTGTTTAGCTGCTTTCCATTTATTGATAAACATAAAAGAAAGAGCTATATCCAGTTTTGCGTTCAATATAAATGAATTAAATTTGGTGCTTTGAGCTATTTAAAACTTTCAGGGAAAGAAGCTGGAGCTCTTTGAACCTTGGTTCTGCAGAGTTGTTTTGACAGGATTTCTTCTGGTCTAAGTGGAAACTCTTGTGAAATGGTATTCTTTCATTATATCTTCAGAAAAGATAGTGTCATTGCTGGTAAGAGTTTTGATGTGGTGGAACAACCTTTCCTGGGAGAGTTCAGCAAATGCCCATGATGCCAGCACACTAAGTGGTTCCTAGGGACGTGAATTCATGACCACGCCCTTCTCAATCCTCTGAGAGTACTATGTGTCCATGATATCTTACAAATTTCAGTGTAGACTCTTTTTCTTTAATATATTATTCATATTTGCCTTCCAGCTTTGTCTTGCCCACAGTTAAGTAGTATATGTACACAAACCTTTATATTTGCAATATATAACTTTTAAGTAACTAAATAATTTATAATGTCATTTACGGTATTATTATTCATATTATCGTTATAGTGTAAGGCAGGGCAGTGCTTCCAAATGCCAGCATACAATTAAATCAGATTATGCACTTCTAACAAAACCACAGGTAAAGCTGATGATATCCTTCAGCTGAGAGGCAAGGGTGTAGTAGTGCTTAAGATGATGGATTTTGGAATCGGAGTCCAACATTTACATTCTCGCTTTACCAGATGGTAGATATATAATGTTCGGAAGGTACTTGGTCTCCCTAAGTTTCTATAAAATGGAGATAATGTAATAAACGTATTACTAACTGCCTCATGGGTTGTGGATTAAATGAACCATCACATCTACCTTATTTCCTGGAGCACACTTAATTTCAATCATACTCGAGTTGTCTAGAGTTGTGCTGAGGACAGCAATGATGACTATTCTGTTATTTCTTGGCAGATCCTTTCCAATTCTTCGACCACCTTCTAACATCCTTCTAATCTGTCGAATTCCATTTATGGGATATTTTAACCACATAATCAATCATAAGAGATTCTTCCAGAATCACAAAGATTTTTGTAGGGCCATTGTTTCTATCACCAGATGTTATCAATGTTTATAGAAAATTACAAACAAGATAATTATTCTCCACTGTTTCATCCCACTTTGACTTGTACAAGAAATGCTTTGCACAGCAGATGTGCAAGAAATAACCGACTACAGGTCACAAAACTCTAGACCACTCCAGACCACCCCCGGCCTTTCTGGAATCTCGCAGTCTCTCAGGTTCTTCTTTGCATTTAAAACATCCTCATGAAGGAGATTCAATGAAGTACTCTTCAGATTTCTCAAGCCTTAATGAGAAAAACTGCTTTAAAATAAATTTTAATAAAGCATCTTAAGTAATATTTTAATCAATTGGAGTTTATACTGTTTTTCTTAACAGCATTCATATGAAGAAAGATCAATGATTATTTTATTCTGCTAAGCCTATAAAATTGATAATAGATGACATATATTACAGCACATAAAATCTACAGTTAAAGGCAGGCAGTTGTTAACCTGTTTTTAAAGACACATTTTAAAATGAAAAGTGATACACTTTAAGAAATTATTTGATTAAACTAGGTAGGAATTTGAAGGGAGAAAGATGTTTTCCTACCACAATTAATTCTGTGAGTCAAAGAAACAGACTTACAATGAGGATGGAACAGAATCATTACTTCAAGGATTCGACTGTGTGAATGTATATTATACATATAATTAGCCATATTGCCAGATAATCTTCAGACCTAAAGTGCTCTTGAAAAATCATCATGGGATTTTTGTATCAGTGTTAGTCAGTAAATGGAAGGAAAAAGGGAGGAAGAGAGGAAAGAGGGAAAGAAAAAAGGAGATAGGAAGGGAGCAAAGGAGGGGGGTAAGGAAGGAAAGATGGGAGAAAAGGAGAGAAGGGAAAGGAAAGGGAAAGAAAGAAGGAAAAAAAGAAGAAGCTTTACTTAACTCATCACTGCCATTTTAGAATATTTTGCCAAAGAAATGCAGATCTGGGGCGGTGCCTGTGGCTCAGTGAGTAGGGCACCAGCCCCATGTACCAAGGGTGGTAGGTTCAAACCCAGCTCCAACCAAATTACAATTAAAAAAAAAAAAAAAGCCGGGCGTTGTGGTGGGCACCTGTGGTCCTAGCTGCTTGGGAGGCTGAGGCAAGAGAATCGCCTAAGCCCAAGAGCTGGACGTTGCTGTGAGCTGTGACACCACAGCACTCTACTGAGGGCAACAAAGTGAGACTCTGTCTCATAAAAAAAAAGAAATGCAGATCTGGAAACAATTTACAGTAAGACAATGTGAAAACTCTCATGTTGAGGATTGGGATATTTGTTTTTCTGATATGCTATTTAAGCAATCCCTTAGAATATAAGTATAATTTCCTTGAAAGCCAAATCAGAATTTGGATAATGAAAATTATTATGGACATTTTTATGGTCTGTTAATGTAATATTGAAAATAGTAAATCTGCCCATACCTACTGTTTTCCTTAACATTCTGTTTTGTTTATAAACAAGAAACTGCATATGTCATTAAGAAATTGATTACCAATTAAAAAGAACACTGGTAGCTGAGTGGAAATGACAGATTGGCCCTCCGTTCTGTCTGGCCTTGGTATCAGTGAGCCATAGCGTTAGACAGTGGGCCTGGGCAGGGCCCAGGACTTCCTTTGGTTTTCTCCTTGTGACCTGACACTCTAAACCCGTTGGTTCGGAATGCAGGTTTCATGCATTCCCAGATGATATAAGGAAGGGCAGGATTTGGAAGGGCCTATACAGGCCTCTGCTGGTGAATAAGTAAGAAAGTCCCATTTCTTTGTAATTGCCTCTGCAGTGAGTGGAGACTGAAGAGTTGTCAAGGTTATCAGGGTCTCTAGGTCTGAAATGTTTCCAGAATTCACTGTTTGCTATTTTCCCACAAAAGTGGTCAACATGTAATAGGCATTCTTTTAATATTTTTTGAATGAATTCGTTTCAGTTACTGAATGTACTGAGCTTGCCTGTGGCTCAGGAGTACTTTATTCCATATGTAGCTTGCCTTTGGAAATAAAGCTCTGGGTTCATAGCCAAGCGTTGCCACTTGGTAGCTGTGCCTCTTGGTCCATTGAGCTCATCTTCCTCAGCATGTAAGTCCTCGTGTTTGAAGCCAGGTTAAGAGTGCATAGCACATTTGTAAGCTCTCTGTCAACTGGCGTGAGATGTTGATACCAAACTAAAGCCCGATCCGAGCTCAGTAGGTGCACAGGTGTGTCATTTTCCTCCCTCCTTCCTTTTCAAAGGTAACCAAATTCATGACTGCATTTACTTACATGGCCTGTTTCAATACACTTCCTCAACTTTTCACAAGAAAAACAACTTGTTTTTAAGCTCCCTGAAGTTTTTCTTCTTTAAAAAATAAAATCTTATTTGACGTTGTTGCTTTGGGAGCCACGCACCTTTTGAGTATTTCCTAGGTTCTCGTAAATGAGGACCGTACTTCTCTGCATGAGCTTTTACACAATGTTCATTTAAACTCTTTGGCTTGGCCACCAAAACTAAAACCCTTCTTGATGAAAGTGACATTTCTTACATTTTATTAACGTACAGCTTTTTTTTTTTTTTGAGACAGAGCCTCAAGCTGTCACCCTGGATAGAGTGCAGTGGCATCACAGCTCACAGCAACCTCCAATTCCTGGGCTCGAGCGAGTCTCCTGCCTCTGCCTCCCAAGTCGCTGGGACTACAGGTGCCTGCCACAACGCCCGGCCATTTTTTGGTTGCAGCCGTCATTGTTTGGTGGGCCCGGGCTGGATTCGAACCCACCAGCTCAGGTGTACGTGGCTGGCGCCTTAGCCCGTTGAGCCACAGGCGCCAAGCCCTAATGTACAGCTTTTGTCTGTACATGATGCTGAACATGTACGCAGAAAAGCTATACTTAAAACAAGATCCAACAGCCGTGAGGGAGAAAACAAACAGACCTAGTTGGCTGAAGGCATTTTGGCTTTCTGCAGTTGTCTCTACTGTGTCTTTCCTGCCCTCCATGGGGAACGCTGGCAGGAAATGTGGCTGACAGTGAGCCAGTGAGCACTGGTGACCACCTGGGAAGTAAGTGGGGAATTCAGGGAACATCAGCTTTTCCAGAAACTCCTAGCTCACATAAAACCTTTGCAGAAATTCTACCAGTTAGCTAATTTAACAGCTTTATTTTTGTGAAATTCCCAACCTAGCTTAAAATTCCACAATTCAGCCTGCCAGTAGATTCAGAAGTTTACGATTTGCTTCTTCCAAGTCTGGTTCTCATCCTTGACGTAGAGGCTGTACCTAGGAATGTTACCAATGGTACCCTGGAGGCATGTCTGTTCATTTATTTACATTTTCTTTTCCCACTAATTCCAAATGCAGTTAAGATCCCCCACCATTAGGAGAGTTCAAGACTAAGGGCTTAGTAGCTTAGTTAAACCTCTGTCTGCAAGAATGTAGGTCGCAGGGGCTGCAGGGGTCTTGGGCTCTTTCTTCCCATGCATCTTCACCAGATGCTGGCTGCTGGTGTGATCTCACCAACTTGTACCACTTCCCTGTCAACAATGGTTTATTTTATCAGTGACTCTAACAACCATAGCCCCAATTGGATATGGACAACTGTTAACTGATGAATGTGAATTTGACAGTACAGCAGTTGCCACTTCTGGAACCATGAGTGGGAACCAGAACCTGAAACAGCCTATAATTGGGAATTCACAAAACTCCCAGAGACCACGGCATCAAACGTGTCCTGAGTTTTCTGACTTAGAAGACTTCAAGGTCGTTTGGCTCTTAGCTTCAAAGTTAGCATTGCCATTTTTAGAGATGGGAATTTTGCTTCAGTACTCCCACTTAGTGTGTTTATAACAAGGTAGGTTTAGGGAGAGATAATCATAAAAGCTATCAATTCTGAGTGCCATCTATAAACTAGGCTGATAAACTCTGTGATGGGCATTTCATATAGGTGGTAATCAGAACACAATTTTACTGTAAAGGCATTGAAGTTACCGTTTCATAATAGGTCCATTTCATCTCAGGGAAATGTGATTTATGTGAGATGTGATGTAATTTCAATCCATAAGGCAATGTAAGCAAGCACTTACTTTTTGTTTTCTTAAAACTAAACTTAGCTTCTATTTTGAACCTCCATTATATGTGTGGTAAGAATACAATTTTATTTACAGTTTTAGTCTGGATTAGAGTCTTTCCCTTTATTTTCTTAGAATATGCAGTAGTTCCTTGAATAAAATCATTTCTTTCAGCATATTTTCATTTTACAGTTGATGAGAAATTCAAATTGATTCCCAGGTAGGGTCACTGTCTTTGTGGAGTTGGTACGCCCTTCCCTTGCCTGCACCAATTCTGGGACACTCCCATTTCTCCCCACATTCCCAAAATGTGCCCATTAGGGGAATTAGCATGCCACTTTGTATGTGTGAGTGTGTGTGGGTGGTGTGTGTGAGTGCCTGTGTGAATGTATGTGTGTGAGAGAGCATGAGTATGTGGGTGTGTGTGAGTAGTGTGTGTATGTGTGTGAGCCTGTGAGTGTGAGCGAGGGTGTGTGTGTGTGTGTTAGAGTGTGTGAATGTATGTGTGTGAAAGACTATGATTATGTGGGTGTGAGTAGTGTGTGTGTGTGGGAACATGTGTGTGAGTGTGAGCAAGTGTGTATCCACGTGTGTTAGAGTGTGGGAATGTATGTGTATATGTGTGTGTGAGTGTCTGCGTGAATGCATATGTGTGACAGTGTGAGTACATGAGTGCGTGTGAGTATTGTGTGTATGTGTGTGAGCAAGCGTGTGTGAATGTACACGTGAGAGTGTGTGTTTGTGAGAGTGTGTGAGTGTGTGTGTGAGAGGAGTATGACAGTGTGGGAGTGTATGGATGTGTGTGTGAACGTGAGTATGTGTGTGTGAGTGTGTGTGTGAGAGAGAGTATGTGTGTTTGAACATTTGTGTGTGAATGTGTGTGTGAGTCACACACTGGATGGCATCCTCTCCGGTGCTGGTTACCTTGGACCTGGGTGAGGCTCCAGCAATTTAAGACTAAATTGGAATAAGGAAGTAAATGATTATCTTCTTCTTTTTATTACTCTGTTTTAAATGGATATGGAGCTTACGTTTATTTCAATATTCAATATTAGAGGTGTTTTAGTCTTTATTTAGAAGTTTGGTGTTGTTTTTCTCACCAGGACTATGCTTCAGGAACTTAACTGTTACTTGTATCTTTAGCCTATTGTAAAATTGGTTATAAGAGTTTCATGTACAGTCACAGCTTCTGAGAAGCCAGGCCTGATGTTACACGAAGCCCTCTGAAATGTTAGGGGGAAGGCATCGGTTTGTTTTGTTTTGTTTTCCTTTCTGTCTATGATGGCAAGAGCTGGGATGGTACCCCAGTCTATCCCGTATAAGTTTGGTTGTGCAGACACATGAGTTGCCATTGTCGTCCTCTTTTCTAAAGCATCACGGACCAGCAATGCTGGAAAGGTTCTACACCTGCACTGTTCGAATGCGCCAGCTCGACTGCATGTGACTGTGTCAGACAGCACAGCTCTAGACCACAATGTCTCTGTGGGTCACCACACTTCCAGCCATTTCTGCATACCATTCAACATCTTGCCATATATTTGGTCATTTCTCCCATGGAGTTCTAAATCCTAGGAAAATAGAGGGAGATCTCTAAGGCAGTAATAGCCTCAATGCTACCCTAAAGAGAACAATAAGTCACTCTACTGAATTTCATGTCACCTGAGCTTTTTGAAATTCTGTGAGATTGAAACCCACAAGCAGCTGCTTAGATTCCCTCCACCCTTCAAGAAGACATGTATTTTGGTCTTGAACTACTTTAGTCTTAATAATAATCTTGCTATAAACATTGGTGCACAAATACCTGTTTGGGTCACCGTTTTCTATTCTTTTGAGTTTATACTCAGCAGTCTCTTCTCTCTCTTAATTAGTAAATGCTGCTGACTGAAGAGCATCTTGACTTATAAAAGGCACACCATGTCATTTTTGGAAAGAGATTGCTTAAAAAGAGAGCTTATTTATTCTGCATAATAAAGTGATAAAGACTTGACACTGTCTGAGTGTATAAAGTGAGTGATATGCGTTATAGAGAGAATGGAGGTTGCAATAATGGTTTATCAAGAAAGGGAAGCTTCAGCTACGTGGCGCGCAGATCAGATAGTACTGGGATATAATTCATTGAGTTCCCGGTGGTGGGAAATATTAATAACGATTCCTTTTTTTCTTCCTCCTTCCTTTCCTCCTCCTGACACCTTTCCACTCTCCTCCCCACCTCCTTCCCCTGCTTCTCCTTTGTTTCTTCCACGCACTAATTTATCAGGTACTGTAATTCCTTCCTCATATTAAAATTTGCTCTAAGTACCCTTAACTGCCCACAACACGCCACTAAACTCTAAATCCTAAAGCATTAGGACAAATTGAAGGCAAGGGTGGTTTCAATTGTTGACAAAATCAGACCAATGAGAAAGGATTCACTGCAGGGGCCTGTGGGGACCGGACAGAGCAGGGGTGCATCTCGGAAAGCTGTACCTCTGCTTCTAGCCTTTGGGACAGTGCTGAGAATTTGGGACATTCTACTGTATCAAGGTGGGCACCAAACATTCTTGGCTATGAATAAGGGGTCTGAGCGGATGACTTGGGACCATGTAGACTGAGCTTACATGCAGTTAGAACAATTTCATAATTAAATTCTCCCATTTTATGAAGAGGAAATGAGACATAAAGGCAGGAATTAATTTGCCAGAAATCACCTAACCATAATTCAGACCACACTTTTCTGATCTTATCCGCAAATGGTACCTTCAGAGTAACGGAAGCAGACGCAGCAAATGTGGCCCCTTATCTGTATTTGCAGCAGGAGTATTCAGAGCTCAATGAGTGATTATCTTTTTGTGTGTAGACATATGCTAATATACCCTAAAACACTAAGACTGTAGAATTCTATATATGTTTTTACAGGTGATGAATTTAAGGGCTAAGGTTCTGGGCGGTTTCCTTGTGCTCTGAGTCTCCTTTCTAGAACAGTCTCCTTTCTCACCAAAGAAAGGTGGGAGTCAGGAAGTCAAACCCGGTGGGCTTTATCTAGCCTACCACCTGTTTTTATAACAAGTTTTATTAGAACACACGTTATTCGCTTGTTTGTTTCCACTCTGCCCCATGTAGCTGCTTTCATGCTTAAAACAGCAGAGCTGAGTAGTTGTGGCAAAGAGTCTATGGCCCACAAAGCCTGAAATATTTTCTGCCTGACCCTTTAGAGAAAAAAGTCAATCCCTGGTCTAGACTGAACTTCATTCCTATTCTCTTTCCAGTTTTGTGGCATATGTCAGATATTCCTTCACATGGTTCTTAGACCACTGACGTTACCCTGTGGTCAAGAAAATAAGCAAGAGCCAAGCTACACTTGCCTTTGTCATAAAGAAGTTCTAACTTTCCCTGAGGACTCTTCTCACTGCTTGGAAGATGGAAGTGGTACCCTTTAACTGTGGGAATTATTACACCATCCTACCCCTTCATATATCTTCTAGTAGGCAAAGCTGCAGCGTCTCACATGTGTAAGTCACACACACCAAATAATACACTCATTCACAAGATGGTGTAGGTCATCATTGTAGTTAGTTGGTAGCTCCTGATCACAATAGGAGGGACCTTCAGCGGTCATGATTCTTCTTAGTACTGTTTTTCAAATCTATTATTATATGGAAAACAGTGTCTTAGTAAACTCTGGATCCTAAAAGAAAATGCCATAGATTGGATGGCTTAAAAATGGCCATTTATCTTGCTTAGTTCTGAAGGCTGGAAAGCTTACGATCTAGATGCCAGCAGACTACACATCTGGCCAGGGCCCTCTGCCTTGCTGGTAGACCACCATCTTCTTGTTGTATTCTCATGAGACACAGAGAGGATTCTTGGTTGTCTCAATCCATCTAAGGGCACTGATCCTATCATGGGGCTACACTCTCATGATATCATCTAAACCTAATTACCTCCCAAAGGCCTCACCGCCAAATACCGTCACATTGGAGGTTAGAACAGCATACAAATTTGAGGGGCACAAATTTACCAAAAAGCTGAAAAAAAAATCGAGCGAGCTAAATTTGTAATGGCAAATTACCTCGATAATTGGAATATGTATATGTGAGTGAGTGTCTGTGCATGTTAAGTGGAAGGCTCACTTTCTACCATGTAAATACCATATAAAATGTCAGTTAGAAAGCTTAGGAGGACCAGTATAAGATCTGTGAAGTTCTCACAGTGTCTTTGGATTATTTGTTATATAACAAAACTATGCCTGAGATGTTTGGTCTCAGTTTTCTTTTTTCTAAACTACAATAGTATGATGAAAGAATTTCTCTTCAGTAGACTCACACGATAAGCATTTTTTTTCTTTTAAAGAGACAGAGTCTCACTTTGTCACCCTTGGTAGAGTGCCATGGTGTTGTAGCTCACAGCAACTTCAAACTCTTGGGCTGAAGTGATTCTCTTCAGCCTCCTGAGTAGTTGAGACTACGGGCGCCTACCACAACACCCAGTTAAATAAACACTTTTTTTCAAATGAAAAAAAAAATCTATGATTAATATAAGTAATTATACTTTACACAAAATTTCTTAAAGCAGGACAAGACTGTATAATTGGTTTTTATATAGAAATTACATAGAGAGTTCATTGAAATGAAAATAGCATGCATAAGCTGCGTTAAAATGGCCAAATATTATATTTGTAGGTGTATAAAGCAGGATCATTTATAGTATCAAAACACTGGAAAAAAGCCAAGTGTCTACTAATGAAGGAATCTTTAAATTATGGTGGATTGCTAACATGATATTGTCATAAAAATAATGTTTTAAAGAATATTTAATGACATAGGAAAAAGCTTATGAAATTTTAATTTATAAAGCTATGTATCAAACTATACTTCAAGTAATTTCCCAATTGTGTTAATAATTCAACTAGCCATTCATTTAGTTAATGTATTTATCAATTCATTCAACAGACATTTATTTACTATTTACTATGTACCATATGTTGCTAATGTTCGGGAGATTTAGAAAACAAAAATTTCTGCCTTCATACTACCTTCATTGTACTTTATTTCATTATTATTTTTTTAATCTTTTTGTAGAGATGAGGTCTCAGTATGTTGCTCTGACTGGTCCCAGACTCCTGGCTTCAAGTGATCTTCCTAAAGTGCTAGGATTATAGGCATGAGCCATCACACTTGACTAACCCGCATTTTAATGGATTTAGAGAGATAATAAGTAAATAAGCAGTCATATAAATACTATGTCAGAAAAGGAAAAAAAAGAAATCAGGGAAAAGATGTAAGGTTTGTGTATGGAAGAAGTTGATATATATTTCTATATACTTACTATCTTAATTGTTCTTGAACAATTTGAAAATTGCAATTGTTTGTACTCCAGCTCCTAAAATTACAGATAAGTCGCAGATTGGTAGCTGTGAGGTTTGCACTTTTTGAAGTTAGAATGTGTGTGTGTGTGTGTATCTATCTGGTGAATCTGAGAAGCTGCCTTTTATGCTATGGTATCAGTCTTGCCATTTCTTTGTGGTTTCGTACAGATGAACATACGTGTATGCTTCAGCAGCTGAGGAAATTCTCTGGATAAAAAGTTCTTATGTGATTGCCATTGGGTCATTTCTTGTCAAGTTCAAGTACAAGCTTATTTTTCACTGTGAGTTCTTCCAGAAATCTGAGGATTACAGAGGTAAAGATTTAAATAAAGCATAACTAAAGTAGCTTTGTACACATGAAACCAATGTACATCTTCATTCAAAAACAGTACAGGATCGGAGACTTAGTCTATTATGGTTTTATAGATCCTAGCAGGAGATATGTGACCCTAGGTCAGTGACAAATGACTTTATTACAGAGGTTGTTACCAGCCACCATGAGCTTTGTGCTGTCCTTGGTTGTCTTCACTTCCTGAGTCCCACAAGGCAATGCAGAGGTGGCCTCAGGTGGGTGCTGCAGGTTTGTGTCACCCCAGAGAAATCGTAAGCTTAGAAACACCACAACTTTTTAAAGGATGCTGAAAAACCTCAGCCTCCCAGAAAGACATTATATCATACTAGTCAGGAAACAAATTTGTCCTCTTCCCAGAGGGAAATACTATCTAATTTCCAAGACTGTTTGTTACATAAACATCCTTGAAAAGATAGTCCAGAACCAAGCTCTCAAGGCCGTTTGGTCAAAAGTACAGAAATGTAGGACGCAGGTAAAATTGTCTCTCAAATGAATGTTACATACTTAATTTTTTGTGTGAATTATCTGCATTTTTATAAATTTGTCTGTTTGCTTAAATTCATTCATATTTGTTTTTAGAAAAGCGCTGGCTAACATGTCTCTGTTAATATGCATACAGCACGATGTAATTTTCCCTGCAAGCTTTCTTTAAATTTCCTCTGATTATTATTTAGCATTTTTGTGGATAATATGTTCAATAATAGATTAGGATTTTTAAAAAGTACAGGGCAAATGCATTAGGACTAAGGTTGAAATTCAATTTAAGTCCAGAGTCCATAGCAAAGGTTTTTATGTTTGAGTAAATATTCAGAAATTTCTTAAAATTTAATTCTCCTTCAACAAAGAAGCAATTTTCCCTGAGAGTCAGTCATTGAAGTTTATTTAAAATTTAGAGTCTGAGTTTTGTGGAGAGAGTGTCAGAGACGAAAGCCAGAATGGAAAGAGACAACTGAACCACTTGGAGACCGTACATAACTTTAAACTCCACTTTGAAACTGACTTGGTATATATGCAATGGTGTTGGTGCTCTAGGAAGGGTCAGTTTCCAAAGTAGTTCCTAAAGAGTTTTAGAGCAGTGGCTCTAAACCTAGACTTCCTGAGCTGGAATCCTGTCGCACCTGCCCTACTGGTTACGTAGTTTGGGTCAAGTCACTAAAGTTTATTGTGCCTCAATTTCTTCATCTACATAAAGGGGACAGTAATGAATGAGAACTTGTCAGGTTGTCATGATGATTAAACTTGTTACTATATATTAAGCACCTGAACACAGCCAGGCACATGCTGAGCACTCAATAAATTTTAGTTATTAGAAATCATGTAATTGTTTACAGGTTTTTGTTTTCATTTTAGGAAACAATAACATTGTCTGAACCTATTTTATTCTACAAGGAAAGGAACTGAATCTGGCTTGCTCACTATTATAGTTTTAGGCAACCACAATGTGTCATACCAAGTAGCTGCTTGATAAATATTTATTAAATAGATAACTAAAGAAATGTTTCTTTCTGTGATATTGTTCAATGCATATATGTATGTGTGTATGTATTTTTATTTGCATAAAGATAAGCTTTGACTTTTAGAGAAATGCCTCTTGATAGCACTATTAGACTTGAAGCATAAAACCATGGTTTTCTCCCATTAAAATTATAGCTTAATTGATACAAGTCATGTTCTTGATTCACATTTTAAATTACATTTCTTCTAAGTGACAGCTCTTGTTCTCCATAAAATGAAATCTAAGTGAAAAATATTGCCATCTGAAGAAAGGATAAGTCTTAAATAGTAGAATGCACTGAAGGAAAAAATCAGGATTAAGAAGGTTTATTTATTTCTATGTAATTTAGATAGCTGGACATTTGTATATGTAGGAAAACATTGGAACAGCATAACATACATGCAATTTACACGAAATGTGATTAGACATTATGTAGCTGGAAAAACTAGAAGAATGTTAATTAGCCCTCAGGTCCTTCAAAACTTAGTGTATCAAATGTTCACTTTTTAATGACTAGAAAGTGAGAATTAAATATTGTTAAGTACTTCTAAAATTAAACACTAAAAATATATTAAATAAATACTTTTGTAAATAACACATGTGTAGCATACAGTGCTATGTAGAGATTGAGCATCATGGATTTCCTTTTATGGTTTATTTTTATTTTGAAAAAAAGTCATCTTTTTCTTTAATTTGTTTTATTTAACCACAAAACGCACTGGTTTAAATATTATAAAAAATCTAAAACTTCCACATTTCAGAATCTTAATGAATTTGTTGATTATATAAATAACTTCATATACAATTTGATGTTTCCTCAATGAAGTCAGGACAGCCTAGAACTAATATCCAGAATGGGCTAATGCTAGTTATATGGCTAATTAGAATTCTATGATAATAATGAGCTATTCGTGGTTTATACAGGTGCAATAGCCAAATACCAGTAAATATATTAAGATGCGTTTTTTTTTCTGTTCCACCTCCTTACTCTTTCTGATTTTATTTTACTTTATTATTATTTTGTTGTTTTGTTAGTATAGTTGTTTATGTAGTTGTTAGTATAATTAGTATAGCTGTTTTGTTCTTCCACATTTTATAGATGAAGATCCATCATTTTAACGTATGTAATCATTTGGCTTTATATAATTCAATTGCTATAGCCAGCTGTTTTTCGAGATAATTGAATAATCATGAATACCAGAATAAAATAAAAACTGCTCTACCTCTAACAGTTTAATTTTACTTTCATAATATAAGGGACCAAAATAAGTGTGTTTATATGTATTCCTTTTCTTTTTCTTCCTTTAACTACCACGTTATGATAGCTAAAACAATGACAATTTTTCTGTTAAATTTCTCTATGATACAATGAATTTGAGATTTGTGTGTGTGTTTCAATTTCAACTAAGTTAAAAATGTTCCATTCTAATGACATCTCAGATTTGTTGAAAATAAGTATATTAGAGTAAATATGTAAGAATAACTCCTATAAATGTATTCTCGAATAACGATATACTGCAAATATCTCCGTTATTCATATTATGATATTTGACTAAGAGACATAAAAAAATAACTTTCCAGGGCTTCACATTGCTTGGTGACAATGTAACTTGATTTCAATTTTCATATGAGACAATGGTTTCTGTTTTGTTTTCCTAAATTTTGTCACATCCAGTCCAACTGAGATGATGTATGATCCACCACAAATTAGGGAGAAGCAACAGTTCGTGTCAACTGAATTTGAAAATAGATTTGGTATGTCTCTTTTCTCTGATTTCCTTCATTAAAGAATACACTCTGTGGGTCCAATTCATATTGCACATTATTGTTCAATCTCCCAAAGCAAAATGCTATTATATTGCCTTTTTTCCCCTTAACTATGTTCTTTTGGAAATTAACTTAATGCATTTCGGGCAGAATTGTTTTAAATTGACAAAAATCAGCATGAGAAGTAAGTAAAAATTTAATTTATTTCCCAAGGGTTTAAACTAATGATACAAATTCAGTAAATGAACAAATCATGAACGCCAGTCTTAAATTGGTCATTTTTAGTTAAAACTTACCTCTTTTCATTACCTTACCAGTATGCCCTACCTCCTTTTCAATATTGTTCTTCTAAAATGTGTGTGTCAAAATCTGACATTATTTTACAATTTCCTTTTGTCTAGTATCCACCTCTCCACCACTAGATACACGTTCTCTGAGGTTAATACTGTTATAATTTTCCTTATTTTTAATTGACTGTTTCTCCCACCTCTAGAAAATAATCTCTGTAACAATGGGGATTATTATGTTTTATTCACCACAATTTCACTAGTGCCTAGAATAGTGCCTGGTACATATTCCAAATTTAATAAACGTTGGTTAAATGAAGGAAGTCTCTATTGGACATCCATAGCTAGACTTACACATCATGTCTACACACTTACATAATTTTTAATTTTAAATAAACTACAAATTAATAAGGATCCGCTTCTGGGAATATGAAGACTTAAAGGAAAGGCTTTTGTTTTCAAGAATGTCATAAGATTACATGCTTAAAAACTTCATCTTAATGTTCGCCAGGAGCACTTGCTTATTTTAGACCCGAGTTCTGACATCAGGAAGCTTCTTCCCTCCTTCTCAAATCCTGATTTAGTTCCATAAAGAAAGGCACCCATTCAGAGGTCTGGGGAGTGTGAAATCCCTGTTCACGTCTAGCTTTAAAATTGAAGAAACGGAGGCGCAGGGAAGTTTGTAGACTGAGGTCACCACAGACATTTTGAAAGATATATGCAACTATTCACTTTTTTCCTAAATGGGAGAAAAAGACAGACGACTGGCAGCATAAGGAAAGAAAATCTTGTTTCTGATAATCTACTTTGCATTAATGACAGTATTTCCTCCAAACACAGGGATTTGATCTATTTATTTGTATTTATTTTTTTACTGTTGATATTTTCTTCTTTTGCTTTTCCCTTGGCTTTTTTTTTAGTTGTTTGGGATTCATTGAGAGTACAAAGAATTAGGTTACACTGACTGCATTTGTCTTGTAAATTCAAGAGGGATTTTATTTTTCAAAATTTTTTTGCTTTGTTCTACATACATCAGCTTCCCATATATAACAATATTAGGGTGAGGAGAAAGAGTGATGAGTGGTGAGTTTGCTGTCCTGATGGTGTTGAATATAGGAAGTTCCAGGAAAATGTTTTGGAACTACTGACTGCCATAAGGTACTGAAGAGGGGAAGAGGAGGAAACTTCTGAATCCCTGTGACTGTGTCTGCAAGGAGGCAGGTGAGGATCAGAGTGTTACTACCGCCCAATCTTTCACTGGAGTCCAGCATGGAAGAGAAAGTCATTACCAGAATATTTCTATTCATTGTTTTCACGTGAGTGTGCATGTGTGACACAATGTCACACTGACACACCTCGCATTCTCTGCAACCCCTAATGCAGGGTCACATAGAGTGAGGTTGCATACTGTTGGTACAAACCGTTAAATATAAATATCCCTTAGAACATTCCTTTGTATAAGTCAAAAGGTTGTTCTTTGTTCCCTGGTATCTATTTATGAAACTCTGAAACTTGATAGATTACTTGAATTTTTACCTTGTCCTCCTGACCTACTAATTATATGCACAAGGGGAATTACTTTATCTCGCTAATTCTCTCTTGCCTCATGTTTGAAATAGAGACACCAATAGTACCTACCTTATAGGGCATGTTAGAGCATCAGAATGCTAATATTGTGATTAATACACGGCATGTGCTTAATAGGTATCAGAGAAGGAGGTTATGAGGATGATAATAAAGAACTTTAATTCCACAATTCTGATGATCAAAATGATTAAAAAGTCATCCTAGCACCCAAACTCTAATTTTTTATATATAGTTTAGTTCATTGTCCCTACTTTATAGATTATCAAAGTGAGGGTTAAAGGGTCACAGCATTAGGAAGGTTGAGAACCAGTGTTCTAGGGGATCTTTTTTATGAAGAAGATCCTAGTTTATTCCAGTATTGGCAGGCAGACACTAAGCCTCAAACCTCAAACTGGAACGTAGCAACCCCTGAGAATTTCACCCTCCTTTATGTCAAGACTTAGAGAAGTGTTTTCTTTATATTCCATTGACTTTTTTCTTTTATCTAGATTGCTCATCTAAATTAGCTCAAATCCTTTTTCTCTAACAGTACCCTTTGGGAAATGAATAAAAACGACTTGCCCAGGGTGACAGAGGCAGTTAGTGGCAGACTTGGGAATAAACCCCGCTTGCTTTCCACTGCCAGTTAATGTTTTCTTTGTTGGACCCACAGCTTTTCTCAGTTTATGCCACTTCCCCTAAAAGCAGGGATGTCCCTGGTGAGCAGTTAAACTGACTGCTGTCTATCTGACAATGAAATGTCACCTTGAAGCCCATGGCATCCTTGGGCAGAGTGTTTGCCGTGGTCTTTCATCACTCCAACTTTGGGATTCCAAATGCACTGCCTCCCTGCGTGCTTTTCGAACTTCTAAAGATCAGGAACTAGTTGTGAAATAGACCATTGTCCATCTTGTTAGGGCAGAATGGCAAAAGCATTGGATGATGGGACTAATCAAGAGGCATTACTCAATTGTCTTGCAAATCTCACTCAAGAAGACTATCAATATGTTTGCAAAGAAAGTGCTTTCTATTTTTTATTTGTCTGCTTTGCTTCTTATCTGCACTACAGAGTTTAAAATAAACTCTAGATCAGATTCTATTTGTGGTATATATAAAAATTTACCACTATTGTTGCTTGATTAAAAGGTGGTTATATGATCTGCAGACCTGTTTCCTCATAACTGATTAGGACAATGATACTTTAATAGAAAATTTCCTTTAGCACCAGAACAGTAGCTAATTCTTTGGTGATGCTTATTCTGCTTGCACACATTTTGATGTGTCATTTCATGGGAAAAATCACATCTGCCTGGTTCCACTGTACATTGCCGAAGGCACCTGTTTTTAATCTTTATTTGCATTTTGATTTTCCTCTATTTCTTTTCTGTTGTTTGTGATAAGTCAGAATAGATGCCCCAATAACGAAGGTGTATAGAATTGTGGGAATGAAAACTTAAATTAATAAAGTTGATTTTCACAGCATCATTTCTGTCTTGTAAACTTGCAGTCTCCCTCATGACAATGACATACTGATTGAAGTCCCATTCTTAGAAAGGTTTTGAACTCAGTGTAAATTGGAATCTGTGGCTGAGTGAGTTCACTTGCTGTCCCATAGCACAATAGTTCCTAGGCTTGGCCTGCATGAACCAGTAGAAAATCTCTCCCTTGCTCTTGCTCTTGTTCACATATACATCTTTTTGAACTACATACATTTGCCAATATTTAATTTTACCAAGTAGAACATTAAAACAAGCAGCTTAGCATACACTATTAAAGTCATTTCATTTCAAGAAGATATTTTTTAACACCAAAAGACATAACGTCAAGTGGGAAAAATGATAATATTCTAATTCTAATTACTTAATTGGTGGGGGGAATGTTTCTTAAACTTTCCATAACTTTTTTTACTATGAAACATGAAAATCTCACATTTGATAGGCCCCAATTAGGTTTGAGGCTAATTGACATTGACAGGTTTTTTGTTTTTTTTTTCTCCTTAAGGCTTTCAGTATTCAGCTTTTTTCTATGAACCTATCAGGGCCATGGTGCATTGAAACTATAAACAGCCCATCAGCCGTGGCCCCTGGCTCTGAGCTCCATTCAGATTACTGCCTATTTATAAATCCTAACACTCTGTATCTGCTTTTCTGTCTCCCTGGTTTTCTCTTCACATTCTGCCTCCAAATATTAGTCTTCGCTTTTTTTGCATTCACACCCATTTTGGACTCACCTCTCAGGTTCCTTCTTGACAGTTCCAATCACATCCAGACACCTCAGCTGAAGTGATAGGCAACTGCATGAGCTACTGAGCTTTTTCCTTCAGGGAGGAACTACCTGCGGTGCTCAAGGTCACCACAATGTGGTGGTGGCAATAAACTTCCTCAGTGCTTTATCCTGCCACAGCCCCCAGGAAACTCTACTGTAACTCAGCTGGGAACATTCTACAGGAGCAAAAGGGAAGGTTACAGATCAGAACCAGATCTTTCCTCAAGAGATGCAATGCATAAACCATTGTATTATTTAAATTTAGTTACTACCACTTTTCCTGTGTTCTGTGTTTATGTTATGTTGACTTTTTTCTTTTTTGTTGTTGTTGTTTATTAAATCATAGCTGTGTACATTAATGCAATCATGGGGCACAATGTGCTGGTATTATATGTGATTTGAAATATTTTCATTGACCTGGTTAAAGTAGCCTTCATGGCATTTTCTTAGTTATTGTGTTCAGACATATGTATTCTACATTTAGTAACTTTTTGTGAGGATCGTGATAACACACAGCTTAGTGCCTAGCACATTGGCAACTCTCAGTCCACGTTAATTCCTGTTCTTCTTCCTCACCCTGTCATGTTTTTACCTGAAGGACACATACGAGGGACATTTGGGTAGATTTGTTCTGTAATCTCGGCCTCTGACATTTCATGGACCAATAGTTTACAAACTCCAGAAGCCTCCTAGCATTGGGTATAGAGTGAGAGTTTTGAACTAGGCAGACGAAGGGTTGGATCCTATATATGCGACCTTGGGCAATTTTCTTAACCTCCTTGAACTTCACTTTCTTTATCTGTAAATGGGATTGTATCATTCATCTCACAGGGAAGTTCTGAGAATTAAATGGAGATTAAGTGTGAAAAGTACTTGATAAGTAATAAGATTTAAATAAAATGGTAGCATTAGTAAATCTAAAAGGACAGGTTGAATGAAAGCCTCAAACTGCTTTAGCTACCTTGTTGACAATAATAAAACTTTCTATGGTGATGAAAGTGTTCTATTTATGTCCAGTGTGGTAGATACTCACTGTGTGCTACTACTAAGATGCTCACTGTGTGCTACTATTAAACACAGAAAATGTAGAACTGAATTTTAAGTCTTAATTAATTTAAGTTTAAGACATATTTGCCTACTGTCCCTGGTATTAGCACAGGAATAGAGGCTGTAGGACGTTTTCTTGTGCTCAGCCATTCAGTCATCAAAATGGAAAAAAAAAAACGAGTTCTTAACATTTTGCTTTTTGCCAAAAACTAAATTTGTGGCTAAACCAAGCCTAGCTAGCTCCTGATGCAAGAAAATAACATTATTCTCTTGAATTGTTCATATTTCTTAATGAATATGCGTGTGTTTAGTTAGCCGTCAGTGAAAGAGTAGAAAAATGCTGCTAAGTGTTCTTTTTTAAGAAAACTGGATTCAAACAAAGATCTGGTGGGTGATTTTTGTCCCAGAAGGTCGGGAAGCTTTAACACAGCTGGTTTGAACCCTTTAGAATTCTCACGTCGTCCTTCCTGATTGTTCTTCCACTGGATCATTTCACCTTGTCAATGAGAAGGGCAAAAGCATGTTAAATGCTGCACCTGGAAAAATGTGAACCTTGGGAAGACTTAGAAAGTCCCTTGCCTTAAGTTTGGAATCATTAGGAAATGTTTACTTGCATCTTGTTTATAAAGCTAACTGCATGCTATCTTGTAGTACTTTATTTGACTTTTGGGTCTACAATCAAAATACTTTTAAATATTTTCTAAAAATCAGTTTGGATCTGTCTAATAAGTTAGTGATAGTTACATTATCACTAACTTATTTATCCTTAAAAGTGCTTCAAAAAGGATTTGAGAAATACGTAGGAGGTGTATTATGAAAATATCTACGCATGAATAGATGATTACAATGTTCAAGTTTTATGGAATCTTTATAGTTTCTTTTAAAACCTACATGTTTGGGGATGGGAATAAGGTGGGTATGGCAAGTCACTGAGGGGAAGAATATTTTTACTTATACTCTGACAAATCCAAACGTAGACTCAATTTGGAAATAGGAAAAAATATGGCAGCTATAGTGTGACTTCAGTTGAAATGAGATGTTCTATCCTTACCTTCCAGAATTCAGATTGCAAGTAACTCATGGTTTTCCTGGAATTGTCAGCACTATGCCTGCCTGATACTTGAGTTGGATCTTTGAGGTTGGTGGATGGTAGCTAGGGAGTGATAGTTTCCATCCTGAGTTCTGAGCAGGGACTCACGGTTTCTCTGTGAAGTTATGAAGCTAGCAATTTCCCAGCTGCCTGGATTTCCACCAGTCCAATTCTTGCCAGTAGTCATAATAAGTAAGGCCTTAGAGTTTCGTAATCTTCCAGGTTTCTGTTATATTAAAAGAAGCTAAATCTTTTTCAATTCAGGTGATACATTTTTTTTCTGTAATGTGTCATCTCTCTGTCCAGAAATAGTATTGTTATTTTCATGACTGTGCGTTATAAAAGAGAATTACTTTTTTAGTGCCAATATTTGATATTGGGCTAATTGTGGAGGTCGCCCTGAAAAGCAGACACAGGACAGGATGATCCTTTATGCAGGGGAAAGCTGGGTTCGGTGCTTGTTGGAGGTCAACCTGGAAGGCTCTAAGGGCAGAACAAACTGCAGTTTCCAAAAGTGCATTGTGATGGCAATCAAGAGCGCTTTTATGAACAGAGGCATCTCTTAAAATAGTGCTGTTGGTTTCCATAAATTAAATGATGTTGATTGGTTGCATGTGAAATGGAAATAAGATGCTGAATGGAATAATTTTAACATTTTCTTCACTATACCTGGTTCCATCTTGAGTAGCTATATGGTTCAAGCCATTTATGTCTGTGGAAAGGCAAACAAACAAACTATAAGTCACCTTAACACCATTCCAATGGTTTCTCAATGCACCTTGATTATTTTAATATATTTCTACTTTTTACTTTAAACCTGTTGACATGTATGACTTTGTACTAAGTTTTGTCAAAGTTTCTTGCTTTAATTTTGGGAAAAAGAGAATCTTCAGTTCAGATAGTCACAAAAACTAGGGAAAAATGACTTAAAAATCAGTTTCATTGGACTATGTGGCATAAAAAGAAGCAAAGCAAAACTGCTATGGAACTTGCAATCGTACTTTATATTGTAGTGATATTTTAAAAATCATGTACAAAGTCATGGATTTTTTTTTCCTGAGTTTTGTTATTTATTAGTGTGTAATAAATGTGTTATTAATGCAAACCCTAACTTTATCATCTATGGTAAAGTAATAGGAGCTTGTATTTATTACACATATTCTATGTCATAGATACTATGTGTAAGTGTTGACCTATTTTCTCTCTTTAGATCCATAGAACAACCCAGTGAAGTAGGTGCTGTGTTGTCTTTATGTGCAGATGAGGAAACTAACGACCAAAATCACACAGCCAGCAAAGATCAGAGCTCTAAAATGAATGAGGGCTGGGTCAAAAAAGCCCCTGTGCTCAAATACATTATGCTGCTTTTGACTATGAAGTGGTAGTTCTTCTGGTTGAGAAAATTGTTTTAGCATCACTTTATTTCAGTGATGAGTTGGAAAAGGAAGGCTAATAAGCATTTTCTTTTTCTCATTTGGGGGCAAGCTATATAAAATGTGATTCTCCTTTACCATTGTATTTTGTTTTCAGCATCCACATAGATCATTTTGAAAGAACAGATGTATTAGTTCAGAGATCATTAGTTAAAATTAGAAGCGTGATAGCCATGATCAAATAAAGTGAGGGTTATACAAACACTACCATTTATTTTGGCTTAAAAACCTGAACAATAATCATGACTTAGATAAATTAAAAAACTAAGACTCCTCAAGCTATATAGATGGATTGAATTCAACTCAGATTTTACAGATATGAACCCTTTCTTGTCTATAACCTCCCTTGAAGCTTTAACATCTTCATACCTTTTTTCTTGGGAGCCAGGAAGGCCATGTACTCTTATTATCTTCTTTTGATGGGTGAAAATCTAACTTTCAGGCTTCTTTTCTGAGTAAGTGGCAAAACTAGAGTTTGAACCTTGATATTTTTACTCAAAATTTAGACCTTAATTTATTCTACCACTTGACTTTCTTAAAGCATTAGCCCTCCGTAGGCTTTGAAAGATTCAGTATGTAACTGCAAAAAGCAATCCCTACACATCTGGAAAGTTTAAAAATAAATAATCTCATTAGATTAAGTGTTCACTATTTGTATCACAGCAAATTTGGGATTTTGAAATATTGAGGGAAGTTGCTCCTTATTTTCTTTTGAAAGTTACTATTTTTTCAATGCCTCCCTCCTTCATCATTTTGCGTATTAAAATATCTTAATCTTTTATTTGTGATAAGACCTTAAGGAGATTTTGTGACTATCAGAGTCTCAATTTGGTAGTAATAAAAAATGCCTGCAAGCTCATGTTGCCTCCTATAAAAGAAATTCACTCTTGATTAGCAAACTGAGTCTCTTCTGAACTGCAAAGTACATGTCCCTGCTTTAAAAAAAAAAAAAAAAGAACATGAAAGCCAAGAAAAAGTACCAAAAAAATTAAAATCCAGAAGAGGAACACATTTTCCTTGGTATACTACGTTTCAAAGAAAACACACACACACGCAGTGGTAATGGCTTGGAAAGGAAACTTTAAATTAATACAAGAACAAAAGACATAAAATTAGTAATGAAACTGGGAGCTTTATGGTGGTGAGAGCAGCAAATCTGTTTAGTATCTCAGAAGATAACACATTATATTCGCTTTTCCTCGGTAGCTAATTTAACTCTCCGTTTGACAGCTCACATGCCTCCGTCCTTGCATTTTTAGGACATTTCCTGCCCACAGAAATGGCATCCTCAGTGGTGGTCATTCACTGCTGTGTAAAACAAACATCTCTCTCTCTCTCTCTCTCTCTCTCTCTCACACACACACACACACACACACACACACACACACACGCGCGCACAGGGCAATTTTTTTTAATTCACGATACAGCATATTGGCCATTTCTTAATCACTGCCTGATGCACACCCTACATTTCCATCCTAGCAGCTACTGCTGTGGCCTGCCCTTAATGACTTTACTTAACCTTTACCATAATTATTATTAAGGTAAGTTTTATTTTTTCCTCACCACAAACTATTCTTTACAGAAGAATGTTAATTAGTAAGTGATAGATATAAAGATTGCCAGCGACAGCCCATTAATTCCATTTATTTTAATAGGACTTAGAACTTAGCTTGCAGTACAGCTGTATTCAGACTGGATTATAAATGTCATTTTTTGCATCATTAACTTCCCTGATTAATCTTAGACAGCAAATGCATAATTATCAAGGGAAAAAGAAGCCACCCAGTATTTGTAGCTCAGAGTCCAGCTTTAAAACTTGTGCTTTTGCAGCCTTCTTATCAGCTTCACTGTAAGATTTGTAGGTTTTTATAATGAAAAACGATCTCTTCTCATCATTTAATGGTCAACTAAGTACATGGTGCATCAGAAAATAAATGTCTGTGTACGTGCATATGTATATAGCTCAAACGCACAGGCAAACACAACCTTGCTTGCCTACAGTCTCTGGTTTGCAATGAGTTTATTTGCAATGGCTTTGCATGGCAGTAGCACGCCATTAGCAGTTTGCATATGTAGCTTTCCATTTGGGGACTCAGAGCCCCCTTGCCAATTCTGCCTCTTGAGCGCGTTGGGGAAAATATCTCTCACTGAGACATTTCAGGGTGAAAACTAAGGGCAAGAATTGTATCATACTGCGTGGGGTATGTGATATAGGATTCATCATAACAGGCAAAACTAAAACACAGAAGCAAATAGGCTTTGGGCATTCAAATGACAAAACCAAGGGGGTGAGATGGAAATACTTTGCTTCCATTCAGGGATACCTGATGCTAAAAGGATAGACTAAGGGGATAAAAGAAAAAGGCTTCAACCTAAGATTCCTGGCAGTTTGAAAGGACAGTAATCATTGGCTTGTTAGTATAAAATGATACATTATTAGCATAAAGCTTCCTGCTAAGGAAAATGGAAAAAGTCTGACCCCAATCTAGTGCTTATTCACTGAAAAGAGCTCTTAAGAGAAGGGTTAGGAAATGAGGGGGCAGGCGGAGGGTTCAAAAATTGGCAAAAGGAGGGCTCTTCTGTAATGAGCTGTGATAATTCATCTGAGTGGCGGTCAGCACAACATCAGCTGTCTTTCCTCCGTGGACACAACAAGGACAGTGCGTAGACAGACCCTTCCTGAATTCAGCATGAAGTACAAAGTAGACAGAGACCTCTGACGGCTTTTGCTTTCAAGAATAACTTTCCCTTACACTGACATGTGTGAAAATATTGACAGGCCCTTGAACATGCAAACTAATTCTGATAGGCTTTTAGTCCAGTTACACTTACGTTTGCATTTTATTTTTAAGATTCATTGAAGAGGGCAGGGCTTGTGGCTCAGTGAGTAGGGCGCTGGCCCCATATGCCGAGGGTGGCGGGTTCAAACCTGACCCCGGCCACTGCATCAAAAAAAAAAAAAAAAAAAAAAAAATAGCCGGGCGTTGTGGCGGGCACCTGTAGTCCCAGCTACTCAGGAGGCTGAGGCAAGAGAATCACCTAAGCCCAGGATTTGAAGGTTGCTGTGAGCTGTGATGTTACAGCACTCTACTGAGCATGATAAAGTGAGGCTGTCTCTACAAAAAAAGAAAAAAGAAAAAAAAAAAAGATTCAGTGAAGAGTTATGCCTGCTCGGGACTCATGACAAAGGACTATGCCCCCACATATGAAGTAGTTCATCTCCCCTTGGTCTTTCCCAGGTACAGGATGGACAAATTACTAGGGATGACAGTTACTAGAGTTCTGGACATCTCTTTATTTTGTGTAGTTCTCAGAATCACCTTAGCAATTTGTTTTAGAATATAGTGGGATCTTCCCCATCATGAGCCTCTCAGCTGGTTAGGGTTGAAAACTTAAAGCTGAAACTGTTCTGCAACCCTTATTGCTGTTCCCCAGAGGGACAAAGACTTATTCTCCTCAAGAAGTTCTTAATAGGTTAGAGTGTCTAGTTTATAATATTGTTAGTATTAAATAGAAAAATAATGTAATTATCTTATTTGTGGTTTATTTTTTTCATTTGTTTTTTTGGCTGGATAATGGAATATGAATTTAAAAAAGGAACGACATCCTGTACACACACATAAAAGACCTAAGAAAAATAGGTTTACATTTCAAATCTTGTCTGCTAATATTGCTTTATGTTGGTTTGACTTTACCAGCATTTCCTAATTTATATTTCAAGGACCAAAAATATATTATTTGTGTGATTTTGTATGTTCTAAAATATATTTATTACTTATTTCCTATGTAACCACTGGGATGTACAGTTGATTCAGACCACAATTCATTCTGATTAAGGTAATGCATGAGTTTTCTGGGATGACTGCAACAGATTACCAGACAATGAGTGGCTAAAAATAGCAGAAATTTATTCTGTTGCAGTTTTGGAGGCTGTAAGTCCGAAATCAGGTATGGGCAGTGTTGGTTACTTCTGAAGACTTCATAAAAGAATCCTTTTTGTCTCTTCCTGGCTTTGCTGGATTTTGGACATCATTAGCATTCCTTGACTTACAGCCACATCATTCCAGAATCCTCCTCCATCCTCATGTGGCCTGCTTTGTGCTCATGTGTGAAATTTCCCTCTGCTTCTGTCTTATCAGTACACTTACAATGGCATTTAGGGTCCACCAAGATGATCTCTTTACCTCAAGATTTATCACAAAGACCCTTTAAAAAAATAAGGCAAAGCATTTACTATCTTCCTACATAAAGTAACATTCCTAGGTTTGTAGGATTAGGGCATGAACATTTCTTTTTTTTTCTTTCCTTTTCTTTTTCTAGGTGGGGAGGGGCACCATACAACCACTACATAGGAAGAAAGAAATAATTGTGCCAGGAGTCCAGTCTCCCATTCACAATGAGAGACATGTCACTTGTTAATTCAGAATTAAAATCCCACAAATGGAGAACTGTAAGAGATACAAAGGGTTTTTTGAGCCATAAAAAGTTTTTAAGTAACTTTCCTGACTGCACACAACTTCTTAGGGGTGCAGAAAAGGGAGAAGGCCAGTTAGTTATCTGATTCTGGGTCCAGTATTCTTTCTTTTCTTGTATACCACCTGTCTCAAAAATTTTGCCCAGGGCACTAGAGCTAAGTGCTTTTTTTTTTTGTAGAAACAGAGTCTCACTTTGTCACCCTCGGTAGAGTGCTGTGGCATCACACAGCTAACGGCAACCTCCAACTCCTGAGCTTAGGCAATTATCTTGTCTCAGCCTCCCAAGAAGCTGGGACCACAGGCGCCTGCCACAACGCCCGGCTATTTTTTTGTTGCAGTTTGGCTGGGGCCAGGTTTGAACCCACCACCCTTGGTATATGGGGCCGGCGCCTTACCCACTGGGCCACAGGCGCTGCCCTGAGCTAAGTGCTTTATAAAACAGGATGCTACAGATCATAACACACATCAGTGCTAGAAAGAACCTTAGCAGTATAATGGGGGGTCCAGAGCATTTACTCCTGGGTTACAATCTTCGTCCTTAACTGCAATTGCAATTTTCACGTTGGGGAAGATTCTTAACTTCACCATGTGTTAGGATTCTATAGCTTTGGAGCTCAGATTATGAAAATATCTTTCCCTTGAGGTTATTCTGAGGTCAAAATAACTAACATATGTAAAGCTCAGGGGGAGAATCTGCTGGTTCATAACAGAGCTAGTGTTGGAACCCAGCCCCCTTGAATTTAGCCCACTTCTTTGTCTCTAACAGCAAGATTACATCCTGAGTTCTTGCTGGGAAAATTTTGTCATGAAGAATTTAGGTTATTCACATGAGCATGGGAGAGTTGAGACACTTTGCTTTCACTTTTATTAAATGTAAACTTAGAAATGAAAATTTAGTATTCCTAGTGGCTGGACAAGCCACAATCCTATGCTACATAACAGTTAAGACTTATAAATGTTGAAATTGTTATCTATGTCAGAGGTTTCAAGGACAGAGGAGATTGTGGAAATGTGGGCTATGCAATGAAGAAAAATATCGGGTTTATATATTTCAACATACATAGTAGTGGCAAAATCAATATGTCCTTGTGATTTAGACAGATATGCTACCTTTGAACTTTCTTGAGGTATTTTAAAAATAATCAGTGAACAGGGAGTAATAATTTGGATAGTTGCTGCTATAAAGAACTCTATTATAGATTTAAAAGTGACAACAGGTACACATTTATTTTTATAATACATTGAAGTTCCAGCTTCAGTGTGACCTGTCTTAGTAATTTCTATCTTATTTACAAAAAGCACACAAATATCATGAAAAATATTTTGTCCTATGCATTTATATACCATATAGTGTTAATCAGTGCTATTTCTAGAGCTGTTCACTGTTGTTTAGAGACTTTTTAACAATACCCGTATTAACTACACAAGCCCCTTTGAAATAAGCAGGAGGACATGAGTTGTTCAATATATTTTGTGGCATAACTGCTTACATGTAAAGGCTAGAGAAACATTTATGGTTGCCAGACTAAATATACCCCTTATTTGTAGAGGTCATTCTGGGAATGAAAGTGTGTTTTGCTGTGACTAGTTATTTACATAATAGTAGAAGGCTCCCCAGCCCCCTTCAAAAACTCTCCTGTAAGGAAATTGATTTTCTGATGGAAGGTACTGAAGGGTATCTTTAGCATCGGTGGAGAAGCAACTAATTTAGCATTATCAGTGAGTCAGATATCTATCTGTTCCCAGCAGTAAACAAGAATTAAGCCATCCCTTGCCCTGTTTCTATCGCCCAGATTCCTTTGCAAGGAAATAGCATAAATTGTGACCACACTGCATCCTCAAACCACCTGATACAGTGTGTTCTCATCCCTTTTCTTGACCTTTATTTTCATCACATCATACACATTATATGATTCCTGTTAGATTTGCTTTTCTTTCTGGTAGTTTTATTTATTTTTTTAAAAATTCTAATAGATTTCAGCTTATTTAAATAGAGCAAACTTGATGCCTGATTACAGTTTTTCTTTTCCTGTTTTCCATGAATTAATTCTCTTCCTTAATTTTTCTATTCATTAATTCTGATTAGCCTTTCAGAAAGTTGTCTGTTCCTAACCTAGGTAAACAAAACTGCTCCGATTTTTGAAGCTGTGTTTAGATTAGCTTGGTATGCCTTTTCCCCCTTTTTACTGAATAATGAGGTCTTTGAAAACTGATTTTTTAAACCAATTTTTCAACAAACAAAAATTGTCCTTCTTTTTTAATACAGCTTTTCTTCCTAGAGATGAAATAGGGGCGGCCTTACCAGATAGGTTGGCCATCTAAAACCCTAATCATCCTAAGGTTTTAAAATAGAAAATGAAAAATAAAGCAAAAGGGCAACTGCAAAAACAGCAAAACTCTAGTGTTTTTGAAGTAGAAAAAACAGATACGGGAGATGGGGAGATGGCAAGTTCAAGAGTGATAGGGAGGAGAGTAATGGGTAGAAATGAAATGAAATAAAATTATATTTATTGGGTTCTTGCTATGTGAGCCTCTACATTAACTTGGAGGGTACAGATTGGAATTTATTGTATGGGCGGAGACACCCACCTGTTACCACAAATGTATTCTACTTTCCATTGTATGAGCTTTTGCCGGGAGACCGCGTTTCCAAATTTTCCTGTGAGTATAGCCATGTGTTTGAATTTTAGCTAAAGGACTATAACTGAAAGTGATAACACTCTTTCAGGGCTGGCTGAAAAAAAAAAAAAATCAAGCTCTGCCAGTTCCCTCCATGTTCATGTCCATTCTGGTGTGGCTTGAACCAAGAGAACCCCCAGGGTGACTGTTCAGGACTGAATTGTGTGCCTTTGATATTCATATGTTGGAGCTGTAACCCCCAGTACCTAAGAATGTAACTGTCTTTGCAGGGAAGGCCTCTAAAAAGGTAATTCAGTTATAAGGAGTCCTTTAGGCTGGACACTAACTCAATCAGACTGGTGTCCTTCTAAGAGGAAGGTGTTAGTACTTATGAAAAGAGACCCCAGTGATCTCCATCTCCACACACAGAGGAAAGGACACTCGAGGTCATAGAGAGAAGGTGGCCATCTGCCAGCCAAGGAAAGCGGCCTCAGGAGAAAATCAACCTGCCTAACCTTGAGCTTGCACGTCCAGCCTTCAGAAATGGAGAAATAAATTTCTCTTGATTAAACCACCCAGTCTGTGGCATTTTATTATTGCCTCCTTAGTAAACAAATATAACGGCTTTGGAAACCACATGTTAAAGTTGGTAGCACTTCAGTCATCTAAGGTCCCCAGGTGACGTTATGGATGAGAGTGTCACTTCAGCCCTGCCTCTGCACTCAGTATCATCTTGGGCACAGGAATTGCACCTTCCCTGTACGTGAGCCATTTGTATATTTTGAGTCCGTGTATGTTATTGTTGTAGTAGTTTATCCATCCCAACTATTAAAGATTGTTTCTGCACACAGCAACCTTGAGACATAGGGACAGTGATTATTTGCTCAAATCAACATGAATGTGACATGAGTGGGATTGAGCTGCAGAACAAGGACGGCTGTTCCCTGACAAAGCAGTGTTTCCGGGATTCATTCACAGCCTTAGCCCCAATTTTCAACCCCAGTGTGAACACTTGTTCTGATAATACAAGTCTGCCTCCTGCTCACCTTGCAATGTAGCAGATATGTTCAGGATCAGAGTTTAAATCTCAATATGATCCAGCTATAAAGAGCCTAGCACTGTGAGTATGTGTGTAGTAGAAAAGAACTGTCTTTTGAAATATATGGCGTCAGAAACTAGTGTAAGGAAAATATCTCTAAATCTTATAGCTCGAATGTAAAAGAAGCTTAATAGAAGTGTCCCAAGTTGGACAGTAATCCTAAGAACTTATATTACATTGTGAGTTGTTTTGAAGCTGAAGGAAAAAGGGTTCTAAAACTATTATTTAAAAAAAAATCAGTCAATCATAGCATAACAAAGACCGATTTTGTTTCTTTATTCTTGTCATTGAAAATGATAATACAAAATCATTGTCATCTGAAGAGGCAATCAGAGTAGACAGCCAAAAGATGTAGGAGATAAAGAGTATTATCAAGGAAGGTTAATAAAAAATACTACTTTTCTGAATTTTGTGTTTGCGGTGTCTGTTAGTTTTCTTTAATATTTGAAGTTTCTTATATGTTTCCTTATTCTAAGGAATTACTCTCCAACTTATTTTTGTATGTTTTCTTAAACAATGCTCACAAAAGGTATAAACTTCAACTGTAGACCCCACAAAACCTAAATCTGCCCCAGACATAAGCCTTTATTTGAACTCTTCTGGTAACAAGAGAGCCTGTCTGTACCCTACTTCTTTCCTTTTAGTGTGGGGCCTTCCTAATTGTAAAAGTGTTTGAGTTGTGTTGTTATTTTATTATGTTGTTTTGATTCATTGCACTTTAATCAGTTAAGACTAATAGTTACGGCTTTGCTGGGGATGTGGAGAGAGTTCCACTCCTTTTCTGTATAATCACAGACACACACTGATGCTGAAGGGAAGCAGGTGTGAGCAGCTTAGTATGGCTCATAGATGGTATTTTATTACAACCCATTATGCTTTTAAATGATATTTAGAGGAAAATAATTCTCTGTAAACAGAATGCCTGTTCTTCATTGCTCATATAATTGTAGCATCATTTTCTGAAGTTAGTCTGCTTCTGGGAATGTAATGATTAGAAACCAGAGATTTTTAATTTAGTCCTTTCTTTTACACAGTTATTTTCTTTTAAATTGGAGAGGCTTCAAAAGTCAAATTCAGAGGATGTCAATAAGTACTCTGGTTAAAAAAAATAGGTGAATCATGAATGTGTGTGTTTGTTTTAATATTACTCAAGGCTAAATGGGTCCAAGATTGGCTCTGTTTACCTAGGACTGACCATTCCTTACATTTATAGTGCCTTATTTTTATATACATGTTGGTTAATTTGATACCACCAATTGTTTTGTGAAAAAGAGCAAAAAAGGAAAGTTTTGCCGTTTTTACAAAGTAAAACTTGAGGCTTCGACTTTTGAATCTAATAAACTGGTTGACTTGGACATGTGGCTTTTTAGCAATAAAACCAGATGCAAGATAGATAACTTATGAGAACAGAGTCAATGGTTTCTCTTTCAAAGTGCTATGAGAATTAGTCTGAATTCCTGACTTCTCACAGAGGTTCTCAACCTGTGGGTCGCGACCGACAGGAACTGTATTAAAGGGTCACGGCATGTGGAAGGTTGAGAATCACTGCATGACTGTGTCTGACCTAAGAGCTCGGGTACTCCTTGGTGATTTGATAACTCAACAAATAAATGAGTTCTATCATGATGTAGCATATATGTGCAAATATATATTTTCCTTAATTATCCAACTTGAAGAAGTCTTGGGTTTGAGTTCTGTATTGAACAAGTAACATGAAGCCTCCCCCCACCAGATTCTTAGTTTTGTAATCTGAAAATTGTTAATAAGGACTATTTCACAGAACATCTGAATGTTAAGTGATATAAGATCTATAAACTACAAATGAAGGTAACTTTCTAGTAGATACACAAGATGTAAATTTCCTTCACTTTTGTGTCCATTTTTTAAAAAGACATTGCCCTAAGTCAGTGGTTCTCAACCTTCCTAATGCTGTGGCCCTAAACAGTTTCTGTGGGTCACGACCCACAGGTTGAGAACCACTGCCCTAAGTCTAAACTTTATAGAAGTTTCGTGGGACAATAGCAAGCAAAAAAATGATGGAGAATTTGTGCAAACCCGTCCTTTTCGTCAACGTGATCGCATCGTAAGTCATGCTGATATAAAGCATCATGTCACCTTCAGATACTTTTTTTTTCTTGCAGTTTTTGGCCAGGGCTGGGTTTGAACCCACCACCTCTGGCATATGGGGCCAGCGCCCTACTCTTTTGAGTCACAGGCACCGCCCACCTTTAGATACTTTTGTCTTCATTTCCATCTGCCTTATTAGACTGGACTTAGTATCCTTGATGCAGAAAGCAATGAACTCTTCATTGGTCCTTGACCACGTAGGGGAATGGAATTGTGGCAACTTATTCTAAATAGTATGGTATCTAATTATTAGAGGAAATTTAAACTAATTAAATTAGCAAGTTAGTGTATAGCCTCTCCATTCTATATCATAATGACACAGGGTAATATTTTTAACATATGTGCTTATACCTTCACATATGTTCAATGCACCTTCACATATGTGCATTGTCCTTTGACCACCATTTTGTCATTTCTGCTTTAGAGAATAAAACTGCATTGATGATCAGACAGGGTGAGACTTTAAGAAATAAAGTCCTGGGGCTTGTCCTTCAAGTACAGGGGCTTATCAGGATATTTTGATTACAAATACTAGAAATCCAAGTTAGATTAGTTTTAAAAAAATTGAGGGAATTTAATTGTTTTTATAACTGGAAATGGTAATAGTAAAGCTAAGACAGATGGAAGGAAGGATTTAAATGTCATCATTCTCTCTTTTCTTTTTAATTTTCATTTCAACTCCACTTCTCCCTTTATGTGGGTTTCATTGGTCTCTCTCTGTCTTTGAAAATGACTACAAGCCAATATAGCTTCTATGTTAACAGTTCCAAGACCCTGGTGTCAAGGAACACATGTTCTCTTAGCTACATGGAAAATAATAGCTTCTTAAAAAGAATCCTAGAGATGAATATTATTGGCTGTCATTATGTTCTATACTGACACTTTGTACCAATGACTATTACCACCATGGGCAGGATATGCTGAAGGGTTGAACATAAATCATGGGCCCACACCGATTTCAGGGGGTGGGAATGGACCTCTTCCAAGAAAGACATGTTAACTCATGAAAACACTGTTGTCTCAAATTTATTTGGCAACATTTTTCTCAAGTGTTGGGGATTTAAATATTTACTACTGGAAAACCTGATTTGGATAGCATTCTCCATAAGCGAGCCACTTGGCTTGCTAATAGATGATTATGAAGCATAAATTGACTCTAGACTTCTGAGCATTTTTCTCTTCTTATTTTAATTAGTGATTCTGGAATGAAAGGCCTAGAGATTGAAATCTGAAAACAATTAATGGTAATTCTATCTATAGCTGACCCTAATTATTTAGTTCAATTGGCTAGAGCTGCATGTTAATGAGGCTGATGTGGTGGAAAATCCCTATGTGGACTCGTAGGAATTTAGTTCATTCTGGAATATGATATCTTACTGTACCCTTCTTCTGAACACACTTGCTTTGGGTGGGGGGAAGAGGAACAAAAGTTAGTTAGCAGAATTCTATTTATCACCACTGGGAAGACAATTTCAAGGTAAATTCCTCATGAAAGTGGTTGATAGTCATTTACATTTATGAAAGACGGAACCATTATTTTCCTATTAGGTACTAGATAATATCTTGAGATTGTCTGACATCTTACTGACAAGATATTTAAAATCTTTTTCCTCCCTGTGTTAGTGAAGTCTCCTGGTCTCAACATACTCTTCTGATAATGAATGAAATGTATTGGAAATTTAAACCAAAATAAAGGAAGAATGATATACGTTAATACTAATGACTCTGACAATACCTGCTCTTCTTCCACAGATAGATGTGAAATTATGCTCATTTGTAGATGGAATTTTGACTCTCCTGCATGGAAAACAAAAATGAAGCTTTATCTAGAGAGTGAGACACAGAAAAAGTCACTGTGAAGATGATCAGAGTAAAAATAACAACAGAACCTAAAAACAACTGGAAAGTTTTGAGCTTGTCCCAGGGGTCAGGATTTCTGGTAACTGTTTTTCAATAAATAATTCATTTTCATAGCAGCCTTTTCAGGTAAATTCTTTTATTTTACATATTCTACAGCAGAGGAAATAGAAGCAGAATTGGTAAAAAAAAAAAATAATAATAATAACTTGTTTTATGTTATACTGATGTGAAATTTTAAATCCAGGTACTCTGAATGCAGAGTCCACCGTTTTAACCACCGTCTGATAATTTTACATCTTTAACTATCTGACATTCTGTTAATGCTTGTCGCCTAATCACCCACAAGCTTTAGAATTCGTGTTCTTAGCAACATTCCTGAAAGACACATATAATTATCAGAAAAAATTACATTTTTGCTTTATGGTTACTTGGTTACAGATATCACAATCCTATTTAAACATGCGTATGTAAACTGAATGTAAAGGAAATTTACTGAAAGAATCAAGGCACATCTCATGAGTGAAACTCAAAGGCAGAAATGAAAATTAGGCCTCTTAAAAGGACAAGACCAGAAAGGCACCAGGGCCCACTTCTCCCCAGTGGCAAGTGGTCCCTATCTCTACTTCTCTCTGGATGCACACAACTTGTTCTCCTCTGTCTCTCCAGCTAGCTTTCCCTGCTCCAGGGTGCACCCTGGGCTCCAGCCTAGGTTTTCCTAAAGTAACTCCATTCACGCGCCAGCAGAATCCAAACCAGTATCTCCAGGACCCAGGTCTAAATTCCCAAGAGACAGAATGAGTGTTTTCTCTTCAAGGACGATAGGAGAGGAGAGTTTTCCAAGAAGAAGGTATGGGGACTGGAAAGAAATGATTGGCAGAGGACATTGTTCAGCCTCATCAATACAATTATCCTCTGTGGATCAGCTTGCTAATGGTATCGATTATAGAGCACCAGGAAAATGCAGAGAGTATATGCTTCTTATATAGATAGGTTGTAACTTACTCACTTTCTTGCTTTGCTAGCTTAGGCCTATTTTACTAATTTCAGTTTGCTTCAATTTTGTCATACATTGAATGACACTAATAATAAATGCCCCCTGTGATTGTTGGAGGATGACATTGTCATTAATGTAAAAGTTTGCTCAACGAAGCAATAAAAAACAATAATAAATTCATGCTCATCATTTTTACTGTAGATGAAATGAACTAATAACATGTTTGTTTTTCTATCTATGTGTATACATCTGTATGCATATATATTTCTATGTGCATATTTGGGATGTCATTTATTATTGTTGTGCACACCATCAATTTTAGAATAATTTTGGGGAGGAAAAAACACAGCTAGGAAGTTACTTTTATTTAATGTAAATAAACTCTTTGTAAGTTTATCAGAATTGAGAAATTATTTTAATTAGAAAACTACGTCCCTTAACTTTGCCCAATAACACATGATTTGCCTAAGCAAGAGAGAGAGAACAGACACCCTTCCCCCACCAAGCAAGAAGCAGATGCATGAACTTTATTCATTTGCAGCAGAATGGATCAGAAAAAATACAAAGTTTTGACCCTTAAGTAACATCTCGTTTTGAAATCTAGCAGCTTTCTGTCTCCAACGTAGAGGTTAAATCCTAATTATCTCCACACAGAGAGATGGTAGGACTGTTCTGACAAGGGGGCTGAAAGGTCCGACAGTGGAATGTATTTAGTAGAAGCCATGGTCCCTGCCTTGCGGAAGGCTTCCTGGAATGCCAGCCTTCCGTTTTCTAGTTCAGGCCCCCTGTGAAGGCGACCACAGGCTGGCGCACAGATCATCTGTTCTGGGAGCCGGGAGACCTGGCCCTCCTCCACTTTGCTCTGACTAGCTTTGCTGCCTCAGAGCCAATTTACTTCTCCATACCCCAGTCTCTTCATCTACTTCAAACATAGTCTGAAGTCACCCACGATCTAAATTTATTAATCGTGCTCCACTTTGTACATAAACTGTGTGATGCTTCATATATACTCTGTGCCTTAGTCAGGGTACTGGCAGGAACAAAACCCGACTCCAAGAGTTAGTAGAGGACAGTTAATAAAAGGACAGAGCTCAAAGGTGACAGGAGGGTCGAAGGAACTAATAAGTCGTGTCGAGGCTCCCACGGGTGGCATCATACCCACCTGAAGGGACAGGGTGGAGGTTCTCGTGCTGGCACCCAGGGGAGCAGGGCTGCGTGGAGGGGCTCCCTTCAAAAGGAAGCACCGACTCCAGGGGGATGTGAACTTTGAGACATGCACTCCAACCTTCCTCACTTCTGCACCTCGGTTTTCCTAGCCGTGCCGCCCTTGGCCAAACCAGACGTCCCACGGAAGGAATGTGGGTGATGGAGCTGCAGACGAACTCCCTGGGGAGCAGAAGAGGTTAGAAGAAGCAGGAGTGGGTAGAAGCAGCCGGAAAAGAATATCAGCACAGCTCGCACATTTTAACGTGTGCTTTAGGGAGTTTTCCCACCTGTCCTCCTAGGTCCTTTTGCATTTGATTAACCCGAGGTTTGATAGTGTTGGTTAGAGGTTGTATGAAATGTCTGTGTTCCGATATTTCAGGAAATCATTAAAGATCATGGGAAGAATCTTTTTGTTGCTTTATCTATAACCTCACCATTACTGATAATACCTAACTCTCAGAAGATGGTAGTGATAAGAAAATGAGGTAATAGTTGCTAACCTACACATTGACCCTGGGGGTGGGTGCCTTTCTAATCTCTGTTTTACAGACCGCAGATTGTATGAGAGAGCCTGAAAGACGGCTGCAGGGGCAAAGATCCCTTTCCTTTGGTGTGTTCCTTAACTGGCTCGTGTCCACATGACCCTGTCTGCTGTCCACACTCAGCCCATCACAGGCACACACTGAGTTTTTCACTTTGGTTGACAGCTGACGCCAGGCATTCAGAGAACTCAGTGACAGGTGACGTGTGAGTCTCACTCTGCTTTGCTCTTCTCACTCCTGGTGGTTTCTCCGCTCTGTCTCCAGCCTGCTGTCCCTAACTGGACAGGGCTACCAAACGTTTGTTTTGGATCCAATACAATTCCTTTCTTTCTGTGTGTGTACCCTGAGTGAGGCTCAGATGCCCTTGTGTTTCTTACTTCCCTGCCCACTGTCCACTCCTAGGAATCGATGTGATGTCCCCAACTCCCACACCAGCACCTCCAGTGATCTCTGCTAACTCTTTTGCAGCTTCCATACTCTTAGGGAAAGGGCATGCCCTTTGTTTCCTCTGTTGAGAGGGTTAGGACCAATTGTAAATTAAACTCTCCGTCACTTCAGAATTTTTTAGTGGTTCCACCCATTTTCTCATGTCTCTCTTTAGCTCCAGACCTCCACTCTGGGCTGCTGTTCGTCACTCTCTGTGTCCTTCTGATCCTCCTGACCTGGCTCCTCTCTGTCCACAGAATTTATTCTTTCCAATGGAGCAAGCAGTAGAATGAAGAAGCAAGTCACCCGTCTTGAGCTTTTTAAAATTTTCCTCAAGCTTCCATTTCTCTTTCCCCTCTCTTCCTTCACAAATTTCTTTGGAGAATTTTCTATGCCAAGTGACCCCATTTCCTTACCACCTATTCACTGCTCTAACTCTTACAACCTAGTTTCTTCCCACCTTACCCTACTAATTACTTTCTCTGAGTTTATCCACTAATCACCAGAATCGCTATTCTCAGGGCTCACCTCATTTCACCTTTTTGAATTTCACACTAGGAACCACTCAGGCTTTCTTTCCTATAGCCTTTGTCTGTGGAGTCTGGAACACAAAGAACCCTTACTTTTCTTTTACTCTTTTCTGTCTTCTTTTCTGATTACTCCTCTTCCTATAACAAAACTAGACATTTCTCTCAGCATAGCAGTGCCAGGATAACCTCCCTGTGCAGTTGAAACTCCTAACCTTCAATCATATCACTTCCCAACTTAGAAAACAAAAACAAAAGCAAACAAAAACTTTCAGCATCTTCTTGATTCAAAAAGTGAATGCAGCTCTTCACTTGGGCAATCAGTTTCATCTGTCTTTGAACTCCAGGACATTTTCCAGTAGGCATCTCCTCCATCTTCAGCTCCAAACACTCTGCCCATTATAAACCTCGGTCTCCATATTTAAAACCTTTGCCTATAATGTTATATCTCACTGGTACTATCTTTATTAAGTTGTTAGCCTACAATAACAAACACCCCCAAATCTCAGTGGTTTTTCATACTAGAAGTTTGCTTTTCAGTCTTAAAGACTCACAAGATATATAATTGCAGTTACTCAGAAATCTGGCCTATTTTAATCTTGTTTTTCCAACTCATTACTAGTTCTCTTCCATAACTGAGTCAAATTATACAAGGGCTTTTCATTGCCTCAGCCTGAGTTGAGATCAACCACTTTTCCTGTTCATTAATTAGAACTAGTCATAAGGCCATGCCTTACAGCAAAGTCCACTTGTTGCCCAGAATCTTTCCAGCATCCCTGCTAACTGAGTCACTACCTACCTTTCAATGCCAGTACAATATATCGCTATCTACCACCTTACTATCAACCAGCTAAATATCCCCAGATTTTAAAAAACTTATTTTCATAGAATATGATAGTGGTTTGCAATTATAAAAATCCAAATATTGAAGGAAAAATAAAAAAGAAAGAAAAGTAAGCATGAATCCCTACCCAAAATCTCAAGTCCCATTCCCTAGAGATAAATGATCGCTAATTATGCTTTTTTCAACAATACTTTCTTGATTTTAATGTACTTAAAGATATATATATATTTTTTTCTGTAGAGACAGAGTCTCACTTTATCGCCCTCAGTAGAGTGCCATGGCGTCACACAGCTCACAGCAACCTCCAACTCCTGGGCTTAGGCGATTCTCCTGCCTCAGCCTCCCAAGTAGCTGGGTCCACAGGCACCCGCCACAACGCCCGCCTATTTTTCTGTTTTGCAGTTCGGCCGAGTCCGGGTTTGAACCCGTTATGGGGCCGGCACCCTACCTGATGAGCCACAGGCGCTGCCCATGAATGTGTATATTTTTAAACAAATGGAACCACAATAGACATATTCTTCTGCACAAATAAAAGAGTTCATAAATAAAATATTAACCATATGTACATATAGATGTAATATAATTTCTGTATCTAGTATTTTAAAGATGGCCACTTATTTTAATCAATTTTCAACTCTTCCAGAAACTTCCATGGTCATTAATGTACTTAAGGGTACGAGAATATCTTTATGATGTTATAGAAGTAGAATTGCTGAATCTGAAGAAACACATTATTTTTTCAGCTTGTAGAGACATGGCCAAATCCTCTCCTCTGAAAAAAAAAAATCAGTGACACTAATTTACATCCTTACTAATGCTGGAAAGGGGGGCTGTTTTCTCACTTTCTTATGAACACTAGATAATTATCCATCTTTTAATAGCCTAGTTAAACTGCATCCTTCTTTGAGAGCAGCCACTTACAATCCATCTTTTTTTCTCCTTATATTGTTTAGTACATAATGTTCAATGTCTTTATTCAATTTCATTTTATTTTGGTAATTAAACATGATGGAAGTTTAAGCTGGACCCAGATGATAGCAGGTTTGGGGTAGTTACAATAAGGGCAGGAGATTTTCTGATATGAACAGAGGCCTCAAAGACAGACTCAGGAGGAGTTGCCCTGGGTTTGTCTAAACCAGAAACTGATCTTTTTGTAGGTGTAGGAGTAGTGGGGGAGAAGATTTTAAATGTAACTTACAGTCATATTTTAGTGACTCCTGTATGTGGGCTGATGAGCTCTGTTTTAATGCCTTAGATCAGGGGTCCTCAAACTATGGCCCGTGGGCCACATGCGTTGGTGTGAATTGTATTTGTTCCCATTTTGTTTTTTATTTCAAAATAAGATATGTGCAGTGTGCATAGGAATTTGTTCATAGTTTTTTTTTTTTTTTAAACTATAGTCCGGCTCGCCAATGGTCTGAGGGACAGAGAATTGGCCCCCTGTTTAAAAAGTTTGAGGACGCCTGCCTGCAGATAATGCAATAATCAGGGAACCAGGAGATCTAGGTTCTGCTTCTGGTTTTGCTCCTGACTAACCCTGAGCTAGTGCTCTTTTTAATACAGCATTTCATTATATCTATAAAACAAAGGATTCCATCAGTCCATTCATTTACTATTTCCTTGAAAAATATTCACATACTTGTCAAAATGTGCTAGGTAGTTATTAGTAGTTTTGGGTAAAACCATGACAAGATAGCCTGGTGCTTTTATTCTCTCCAAACATGAAGCATCATAGAGTGTGGAGACCAGGTGATGAAGCAAGGCTGACAGTTGTGGTTAGTCAAATGGAGAAGTGTAAGGAAGTCTGGGCGCTGTTAGTTGGAGCACCCCAGTACCACAGTGTGGACTGATCAGCTCTGGCCTCCAGGGTAGGAACTGCTCCAATGATCTCAGGGGTGGAAAGTGTCTTCAGGGCCACTAAGGAAATGCAGGTACCTGTCCAGGTAGAGAGGCTGAGCATCTTTGGGTGCTTGTGAGCAAGAGCAGGGGCGTCATTTGCTTTTAAAATAGTGGTAACATTAAACTTTGCTTTCCTGAACTGTTCGGTTTAGCAGCCTATAAAAGCAAAGCAAGTAGTTGCTCTAATTCAGTCTCATAAGCACTCAGAGTTAGCTGGTAGCCACTCCTTTTAGAAGACTTTCATTTGCAAAGGAGGCCAGGTGCTTTTCTTAACTCCCTGGGCCTCATCCCCAGGGGTTTTCTCCACCCTGGGAGAGCAGCCTCAAGTCTTGTATGTTAGTTTTCACTCTTGAGGTTTCCTTGTAACACTTTGTGCTAATCAATTGGAAGTGTTCATGCTAATGAATTTGCACAAATGGCCTCATTAGCTGGGGTTTTTATCTTTCTTGTGGTTTTGAATGCTTTACTTCATTCATGCAAATGAGTCAGCCGGAAGAATTCCGATCTCTTCTGGCCTATGACTTAATATGTCTTCTACTTTATAAATGGAAAAATCTTTTGGGTTGTCTTTAAGGCACTGGTCACAGATAAGCACATTCTAAATAAATTAGTGAACTTCCCAAGGTAGTAAGTGTACTCTCTTGGTGGTGGTGGGGGGGGTGTCTAATGCAGCCCTGTACCAACACCATCCCCTCTTCCTCTCCTCCAGAGACAAAGGAGATGAAGGGTCTGATTAGCCCTATCCCCAAAGTTTATGCTAAAGGACCCTAAATTCCTGGGCAAGCTGTAGAATTTGCCTACCTCCTATAGCCCCATATATAAGGGGTCTCTAACTATCCCCCCAAAAGCTGTCTTTGCACTGCCGAGGGTGGTCACCTTCCCCTTTCAATAAACCTGGCCTGAACATCCCCACTCCTATCTGGTCTCTGGGTGCTACTGCTTACATTGTTCAGATTCAACTTTGCTTTATAATATTATGAGTTTTCAAATAATTTTAATTTTTCAGTTTTTATCCATGTGATTTATGTGCATATAAAATAAATAATAAAAAGCTCCTTAAAATAAGAATATTTTCATTATGAGTTATTAGTTAGGATTATTTGAAATTAATGTGTTCCATTAGCTTCGACTACAACTTTCTATTTAAGTTTTCTCAGTATTTTTTAATTTAATTCCCATTCATCACATGTGGGCTCTCTTGGATGAAGCTTTAATTTTCTTATTTTTTCATCATCATTCATCTGTTTGGCTTTAGGTTGTTGTTTTTAATTTTGAGGACATTTTCTTGAGTGTATCTTTAAAATTGTTTGCTATTTTTCTGTGTATACTCTCGTATTTATAATTTCTTAGAGCTGTTTTTGCCTTTTGAATATTCATTTTTAACAGGCTCCTTTTCTAGTTTCATGCATGAATATGTTCTGCTATCTATTATAGAAATTCATTTTTTTCTGTTCCCTATGCTGCTCTTGTTTTCTCTGGATTTCCTGTGTGCACGTGTGCACGTTTACATGTGTGTGTGTGTGTGTGTGTCTTGTTTTTGTTTTGTTTAGGTCTGTGTCTTCCATGTTGGAGGCTTTGCAGCTTTCACTGTGTAGGCAAGACTCAGTCACGAATATGCTAATCGGATGCTCTTTGTGAATGGCAGTAGGACCCACAATGTAGTTAGAAAGCTGCAAGCTTTCCTCCCTCAAAAGACTAACATTTGTGAGTATAGGTCTTACTCTGGGGCTTTCAGATGATGTTGAGAAGTATCATTTAGACTTCTTTAAGGTCAGCTATAACACAAATTGCTCATTTTTCAGTGCTGTCTGATGGAACTATCAATGATGGTGGGGTGTCCTATGCCTGTGCAGGCCAGTCCTGTAACCACTAGCCACCTGTGGCTATTGAGCACTTGGACAGTGGCTAATGCAATTGAAGAACTGGGATTTTCTTTTACTTAACTTAATTTTAATTTTAATAGCTACATTTGACTAAGCAGTTCTGATATTGGACAGCACAGGTGTCAAATATATACTCCTAGATACTAGGAGGAAGAAGGGGTTGGAGAATTCCACCAGTTACTTTACTGTCCTTTCCGATACATCCACTAATTGGTTACTTACCCTGAATGACTACTGTGTTTGATACTGCTGGTCTTCAACATATCCAAATAATATACCTCTTGTTTCTTTGGGGAACGGTTTGATGGAAAGGAGATGGTACTTATGAGTCTAACCACTCCTTATAAAGTCTTCAAACACTTACTACTTTTACAGAATTAGATCATTTCCAAGCTGCTTGATGTCCCCAATTCCTTATGGTCACAGTGATTCTGGGAGTGAATAAGATTGGTTCTTTCTGTTTTCTCTCTCAATTTCTCTCACTCTGTATGCTATTAAACCTCTTTCTCTCTCTCTTGTTACCAAAACCTTACTTTTCCCCCTACTGTGTTCCATATTTGTGGTACAGAATTATAAATGTTTCTTGCTCTCATCCCATATAGAGATTTGGATTCTGGTTCTTTCTTTCATTGATTTTTTTTCAGGTGGTAAATCAAAGGAGAAGGGGGCAGAAATTTATTCATTCCTCATCTTATGATAGTGTTGCGTCAACTCCAATTTGAAATCATCGTGACTTCATAAGACAATGCTTTGTTAAAGAATTGATTTTCTTCAAATATTCTATTTAAAATTATACCAACCACCTTAGAAATTCAATTTTTTAAAAGAATTTAATATCTCTATTCTTAAAAATTGGGATCACTTAGTAATGTATTGTACAGGAATCGACTATGTTAGTTCACATCTATGCCTGTCCAAAATAATAGCCCATTAGTAGTTGTAAAATTTTATTTGATTATCATACCTTTACTTTTTCATTAGAAAACACTGTTAAAAATAATTGCTGCATATTCATAGAGTACTTTAGAAGTAAAAACACTATCTCTTATAAACTTAATGTTTTAAAATTTTATAATACATTAAAATTTACCTATTTTAATAATGGGTATATGTAATTTATTTCATAGCAATTTTTTATGTATTTGATATTAATTGATACCATTAAACATAGCATCATGAAAAAAAATCAGTTTAGAAGGACATATTTTGACATTTAAAATAGGGAAAAGTTTATAAGTATACCTATATATTAAAATGTAACAGTAGCGCCTGTGGCTCAACAGGCTAAGGCACCAGCCACATACACCTGAGCTGGTGGGTTCGAATCCAGCCTGGGCCTGCTGAACAACAATGATGGCTGCAACCAAAAAATGGCCGGGCGTTGTGGTGGGCTCCTGTAGTCCCAGCTACGTGGGAGGTGGAGGCAGGAGACTCCCTTCAGCCCAGAAGTTGGAGGTTGCTGTGAGCTGTGATGCCACAGCACTCTAACCAGGGTGACAGCTTGAGGCTCTGTCTCAAAAAAAAAAAAATAAATAAATAAATAAATAAAAATAAAAAATGAAAGAAAATAAAAGAAAAGTAAAGGCTTCTATTTAGAAATCTTAAAATCTTCATTCTAATCCACCAACTAATCTTTCAACTAAAGTGCTTTCTGTTCAGCTTCTTTATCCTACATACTCCATGACTTTAAGGAAATAACCCCTCTGAGCATTATTTTTCTCCTCTGTAAACTGAGAGTAATAAGAAGTTTGTATGTAGATGAGCATTACAGGAAAGGATTAGCCCCTGGCAGATGCGCAATGAATAGTACCTATTCTAGTTCCCCTGGAGAAATTATTTCCAATGCCAATCTTGAAGACAGAGTTTAGGTAACTTAGGGAAAAATTAGGCTTTTGAAGTGTTAAATGCAAATTCTTTTTGTTTAGTGTTTTTATTTCTTGATACCGTGCGCAACTGATCCAATCAATGACACATGTTCAGTGTTTAGTACAAACTGAACACTATGTCTGGCCATTCACAGTATCTTTCCAGAAGTCTTCTGCAACTCTGTCACCGTCACGTATGCAGTAACAATATTTCAGCCAAATCAGTCAAATGGCTTGCCCTCTATTTGTTGGGAGAAGGCTGCATGTTTGCCTTTAACTAAGAAAGTTCGTTGAGAACCAGCTTTTACAATTTGGTGACCTCCTATAGAAAGGACGACATATGTGACCCCAGTATCTGATTTACAGTTTACTTAGAAGTCACTACTATTTTATTGCAATTCTTTTCAAACCCTTTGTAAATATAACATTGGAAGCAATTTTAAACATAGCAGGCAGCCTTAGGGACATCTAGTTGTCCACCATTCCATTTAGGTCAGACATGTAAATCCCTATTTAACATTTTTCTCATCAAGAAGGACATAGTAAACTTCTCAGGAATCGTTGATGACGTTAAGTAAATAATATGTAATTTTGAAATTGAATAGCTCTGTATTTGCCAGAGAGGCCATGCAAAAGTCTTTAGGAGTTTTGTATTAGAAGTTAGCAATCACTTTCCAAGTCCCAAAATATTTATTTGACTTACTTAAGCTGTAGCCCCTCACTTGTGCTTTAAATTAAAATAATTAATTCCTTCAGACGTAATTTTATGCTTGAGATCTTGAGGCGCTTGTTCTTGTTTTCTTTCATTCAGGATCCAAGTCAAGTCCAAAGAAATTATTTCGGACTTCCGTCTTTTGTTGTTTGGGCAGAAATTCCACTTTTTTCTGTTTTGGGCAATGATGTTACTTCATAGTCATTAAATGAAATGAAAGTATTTGGTCCGGTAATATTGTTTTTTCACATATGAATGTTCCATTTGGGAATACGTCATGTAGTGCTTGCCAGCTGTTTCCCCTAAATTTCCTTTTTAATGAGCATTTGAATAACACTTCTGTGTTTACTAACATTTTTATTGTGCATTTTTCTCCCGTCAGGCTAAAAGCTATATGTATGTAATATATATGTAATCTACTACTGCCTATTCTTACCTTTCTGAAACACTATTTTTCATTTAGAACACTATTTTTCATTTTTCATTCATTTCACTTTGAAACTAATTTAGAAGTGCGATGTGTGTGTATAATTTCACCTATATATATTCAGTTAAAATAAATCCCTATAGATGCTAAGTTTGAAGAGAATAAAGAAGGCAGCATTTATGTGCAGGACTGCTTTCTCTAAGACTCTCATGCTTGTATTCCATCATAAATGATTCAGCCCCTTTGGAATTATTAGAAATGTGTTTTCTGTTTGATATTGTGTAAAGTAGCAGGTTTTCTTTAAGTTGGCATGAATATCAATAGATACCTTGTTAATTCCATTAATCCTTTGTCTTTGCAACCCCAATCCTCCTTTTACTTTATCTTTTGCTTTTTATTACTTGTTAAGTGTTGCCGGGATCACAGCCATATCTAACAGATTTCTGCATCTTCTGTATTCTTCCCTATTCAACAATATCTCCACATGAATGTTGGATTAAACCTTCTCAAGACTGTGATGCCACTATTGTGGCACTGTTGTTACCACTATTTAATGTTACCACTATTTTACAAGCAAATGACAATGCACCCACTCAAAACACATGCAAGATCTTTGGTGAGCTGTCTTAACACAACCTTCTTAGGATTCTCATGCCTTCCCAATACTGCAGATAAATCCTAAAACTCTCAGTTGACTGAAAATGCTTTCCTGTTTCTGTGCTGTTTTCATTCCTTTCATTTGCATCTATAGTCGCCCCACCTAATATTCCTCTCATTGCTCATTCCATTTTTGATGTTCCTGCCCAACCTCAAATATGATCTTTAGAGCTATTTTCTACTGATATCTTTCTTCTTTACTGTCAGAAACCACTCTCATTCTCTCTTTCATCCTCTGAACTCCTGTGCCATTTTATTTGTATGGTGTGTGTTACATTCCAAAGTTTTGTCGGAATAGAGGTGTTGTCTCATTTTTATTTGGATCCTTCTATTTTTCTTTTTTGAACTAAACGTTTCTAGCTCACATAAATGAAACACAGTTGCAGTAACTTAGTTTATTCCATTTAATAAAGATCAATGTGGTGTGAATTGTAGGACTTCTAGAAATACATGGTAACACTACTTGAAAATAATCTCCGTGAGCATTTCCATCAGAATAAAAACTGAAGCATCTAATTAATTAGGTTATTAGTCTAACTAGCTGATTGAATCTTAAACGAAAACATAGCTTCACTTTCGAAGAAAATTCTATTTAAATAAAATACTTTTAGGTTAGTGATCAGTGTTTTTTCTATACAATTACATCAGCTATTGGCTATAATATATTCTATCATGAAGGTTTCTGGCACCCAGGAAAACTTTGGGAAAACTAGCATAAGTATTATGAAAGTAAAACTTGTAATTCCTCAGAGCACATTTAGCAGAGGGATGCAATCTTAGGCTGAATTCATTGTTTTCAGGTCCTGAAGTAAGGAGAGAAGCCAGAGAATATTGCAAAGTTGTATCCTCCTGTCCTTTTCATCATTAACCTTCATGGGTTTTTCGTACCTGTGAAGAGAAGAGAATAGACGGGTGCTACAGTGACCCAAATCCTCCGGTGCCCAAAGGGAAATTAAAACTACTTGCACTCCCAGGCTTGTTTTTCCTCCTAGCTTCACTGCAAAATGTGAGAAGACATTTGACAGATAAAACATTTGTCTTTTGACTGTGGTCATATCGCTTCTGGACTACTTGAAAGCAAGAATAGAAATTTCTGAATAATAGTGAGTTCTTACTTGTGTGGGCTCCCCGGCTCTATACAGTCACTAGCATGATTTGTTACTTTCTATTTTATTCTTGTCTTTACTTTTACGTATAATTTTACTTTTTTGGTAAAGTTATTAAAGTCTTTGACAGTGAATAATTTCAGCTGAACTCAAATTACTCTCTTTCCTTCTTGCAACTACTGACCCTGAAATTCAGAGTTGGCCGGCATCCTTCGGATAACTTTCTTTCCTGTGTCATCTTTTTCTTTTAACTAATAGATGATGGAGGAAGAGTCTCTAGGAACTTTTACAGCTAGAAGTTCATAACGTTTTGGACAAAGGTATTCAATGACTGCTTCTTACCACCTGAAAAGTAAAAATTTCTTCACATCATGAAATCGCACTGATACTTGTGCATATAGATTAGAGAGACTCAGTCATAAGCAGGTATTACGTCTCTTGTTGTGCTAGAAAACCACCCAGAATGAAAGATTGGAGAATGATATATATTTGATCACAAAAGATTTCACAAAAGATTACTCTCAATTTTCATGCTTCTCTACTTTGTCTTTCTTGGACTAGAAGGTTTGTGTCTGAAGATAGTTTAGTTTGTTTTGTCATTATTCCTGCTGCTAAAAAATCACTTTGGTAAAAATGTGATTAATTTGAAAGCAGTATATTCTTCCTTAGTAAGTAAGTGCTGCCTTTGGTGCTGGATCACATTGAACTTAGAGTCCTAGGATAAAAGGTAAAACTAAACAAGTTGGAAGTTGAAGATTAATTCATTCTAATTTCTGGAGGAGGTCTGGTCTTCAGTGTTGCTCATGTAATAACTGCTCTGTTTCCCCGTAATATATATATACAGGGTGTCCATGATGCTGGTGGAACATTCTGGACACTCTGTATATGTAGGTGCCCTGTTTATACATCTATATAGTGTATATAGTGTATCAAAGTGAAGACCTGTATGGGAATAGGGCTTGGAAGGTGAAGCCAAGAACTGAATAAAGATGAAAGCTGCTACAGGCATTTATAGGACTTGGAACAACAAAGAATGAAGCTTATGGCTGTGTTACAGTCTCGTCCCTGGTAGGAAGGCCAGCCGGTGTCTGACTATGTGACTGCCTGATGAAACCCACAGCGGCTTCCTGGTGTGTGAGCACTGAGAAGCTTGCTTTCCAGGTTCTTTCCACCAGGTGAAGTGCTGTTAAAACAAACGAATATTTTTAAGATTGGGCTGGTCACAACTATTTAACTATTTAACACTGCTTATGAAAACTGGCATTTAATGAACTAATTGTTTTACCTGCGGTAGCAAATGAACAGTTTAATTTTATACTGTTATTAACTGCACAGTACATTGGAGTGTGTTTAAAAATAGGTATCTAGTTATCATCGTGGTTCAATAGCTAATGACAAAGGAAGTTACATCCTAGGTCATAGGATGTAACTTGCATCTTGCATCTTCTTTAACATAGGATTAAATGGATCAGAAGGTTTAGAAATAGTTTGTTTTGGGCACAAGGCAAGGATGAGAAAATCATACAATTGAGGCTTATATTTTTCTCCAGTTCCTTTCAAGGTCAGACTGATCAACAAGCTCACAATTCCTGGTTGGTATGTCATGATTCTTAGGGCCTGTAGGGGGCCTTGTTAGTTATCTACCCAGGTCCCCAGCCCCCTCCGTGTGTATGCGTGCCCTTCCTGGCATCAAAAGGAAGATTACTAACACTTCAAGCAAGAGATGGCAAAAGCCTCTTCTCTGTTGATGTGCCACTTCCCCATCCTTGTCTTTTCCAGTTAAACTCTTGAAGATTGTTAATTATGGAGCTAGACTCACAAAAGATGGAGTAAGAGTCATTTTCATTTTAGAAGTTGTTTTGTGTTTTTCTGACTCAGAGTTAGATCTAGTTCAAGGGTAAAAAGGGAAAGAAAAAAGATTTGTCAGGGAAGTGCAGCAATGGCATGGGAGCCAGAAACATGGCTAAGAACAGCAGCACGGGAAAGAGGTCGGTCGGGGAGGATGGAGAAAAGCCCGTCGTCCGTAGGTACTGTACCCAGCCTCTAGTTCACCAGCTGTTCCTTTGAAGACAAAGAGCCTGAGTCCTCATTGCAAAGCAAGAAGAGAGCTGGGTAGGACTAGCTGGGGGTTCCCAGAAAGGAAGGAGGAGCAGAAACTTGGGACACATCACCAAGGGGCAGGACATTGGAGCCAGTCTCCTCTGGTGGCTGTACCTGTGTGAGGGACACTCTGCGGGCGCTCGAGGATCCACCACAGATGGTGGAGTTTCACAGACAGTCAGAAGTGTGCCGTGCAGGCGGTATTTCAGCCCTTGTCGCCGGGTGAACTTTTATGGAGAATAAAGCACTTTAAGACAAGCGCCTGCCTAGGTGATCTACCTTTTCATTTAATTTAGATCAATGAATGGTGTTATGTTCCAGAATGCTTTTCCCTTGTGGAAGTTTTGTACTTTGACGGACAGATTCTAACTGTTTTCTACTTAGAAGAAAATGGACTTGGTTTCATTCTTAAAAGGTACCTGTTGCTGGGATTTGAAATTCTAAAATAGAAGTTACCATTCCTTTCACATCTAAAAGATTTGATCTGGGAACAAGAATTTGAGCAAACCTAAGCTTTACTGCAGATACATTTTTTTTTAAGTTTTCTTTTTCAAAAAACAGAAAATTACACATAATGCAGTAATTGGCTTTTTGCCAGGAAGACAAAATTACTAAGGAGGAAAGACTGTGAGAAGATGTAAATCCTATTATAGAAAATATGATTAGAAGAGAGTAATGCAAGACACAGCTACATGTTGCCCTTGTGGTGAACATTAACTCGTTTCTCTTGCTATTTATTTATGATTTAAAAATAATAAATAATAGATAAATCATCAGATTGAAATGCCGATGGAATCCTGGAGAATGGTGTTATTCAAGGGATGGGCAGAGGAGCGGTATCTTATGAAAGAGTGTACAGAGAAGCAGCAAGTTTATGGAAACCAAGGAGGAAATCTATGTAGAGGTTTCATCTGCTTAGGTAAGTTAAGGAAAATATTAATAACAGTAAGTGATAATCATGAGAATTTTTTGGGCCAGAAACTATGGTAATTAAGTCCTTTGCAAATATAATCTCACGTAATTCCCACAGCATACCTACATGTCACATGTTATTATCTCATTGGTAAATAATCAGGATTAAAGAGGCTAAATTACCTTGTCTAACATCTCACCATTCATAACAGTAGTTGGTACCTAAAGAAGTGTTAGGTTGGAACAGCTGGTGAAGATAACAGTACTAATCAAAGGACAAAAGAACTCAGATGTTTGATTGATCTATAATGGGAAATTTTCAGGAAAATGTCAAAGTTATGCATGCGAGTATGACCTTCACCCAGATAGTGTGTGCCTTGACTCATCCCCTCCTGTCACCGCCCCCAGGTTGATTTCCATGGAGATTTACTTCAACGTGTGCACTTAAGTGGTGATCAATCTGTTCCAGTTTGGTATTGAGTACATGTGTTTGTTTCTCCATTCTTGTGTTGTTGCATTTAGAACAGCGGTTCTCAACCTGTGGGTCACAACTCCTTTGGACTGTATTAAAAGTTTGCAGGGTTAGGAAGGTTAAGAACCACTGATTTAGAAGAACGGTTTCCACTTCCCTCCAGATTGTCCAGCAAGATGTTAGGTCATCATTTTTTTATGGCTCCATAATATTCATATTCCACATTTCGTCCATCCATTCATGCCTTGGTGGCCCTTGGGTTGTTTCCATGTTTTTGTGATTTTGAATTATGCTGCTATAAACACTCAAGTGTAGGTGTCCTTTTTATAAAAATGGTCTTTTTTCCTTCAGATATATACCCAGTAGTGGGATTGCTGAATCAAATGGTAGGTCTTCTTTAAGTCCTTTGAGGTTTCTCCATACAATTTTCCATGAAGGATGGACAAATTTGCAGTCCCACCAAAAATGTGTAAGAGTTCCCTTCTCTGTACATCCATGCCAGCATCTGCTATTTTGGAACTTTTTAATACAAACCATTCTCAATGGAGTTAGTGATATCTCCTTGTGTTTTTGATTTGCATTTTGCAAATGATTAAAGATATTGAACATTTTTTCTGACTCAATCTGACTCAATAAAAACAAAGTATATAAACAAAACATGTCCCCTTAATATTCTGAGATTAAAAAGTCAGAAAGACAGTGTGATAGAAGTACAGTGTAATAAGTGAGGCACCAATGCAATTGGCATGAATGAACAAGGTTTCTAGGCTTGACTTTGGAGAAGTAATTATAACTAGAATTTGCAGTGCTGAATGAGTTCAAAACATGATTCAATAAGGAAAAATTGGAATGAACTCAAAAACTCTTGTGGACAGTGTAAAGGATGAGTTTAGGATCCCAGAGGCAGCTCAAGTTGAGGTTATAACACAAGAGTAAGTATGCATTCCTTTTTGTTTTGTTTTGTTTTTTTAGAGACAGAGTCCTCATATCACCCTCAGTAAAGTACTGTGGCGTCATAGCTCACAGCAACCTCCAGCTCTTGGGCTTAGGTGATTCACTTGCCTCAGCTTCCGGAGTAGCTGGGATTACAGGCACCTGCCACAAGGTCCAGCTATTTTTTGTTGCAGTTTGGCCAGGGCCGGGTTCAAACCCACCACCCTTGGTATATGGGGCCAGCGCCCTACTCACTGAGCAACAGACACTGCCCAGGGAATGTGTTCTTAATTA